>OZ014482.1:28193156-28338266 GCA_963965965.1 Trididemnum nubilum | reverse complement strand
TTCGATTATATCGCATTCATTTGGAAACAGAATTCTTTTAAGATTTTGTTCGGTTACGTATCGGTATTCATTTGTAAATGAAACGCTCTGAGATTACGTCGGTTAGGTAGCCTATTTATTCGTTAACAAAACGCTCTGAGATTTTATTCGGTTTTTACCGTATTTGCTTGTGGAGTACTTATCGATAGTTAAGCTGCTTGGCGCTAGATTGAATGTTTGGTTTAGGCATTGAACTAAAAGTAATATCATAAGATTTGTGAGTGGCTTTGATTTTATGTGAAAATATGGCGTGTAAAGAGTTGGTCTTAGCAATTTACACCATATCAAACTTTGCTTGCCAAATGCAGCCTCTTGACTTGAATAACAAACTTGGTCACTAAATGAATTGTACTGCATGGTAACTGGAACGACCGACGCTCGCGTCGCGTGTTCCTTTGTTTTTACTCGGCCATTTTCCAACTAACGACTGCGAAATTTTAGACGTTTGCTTATAACTCGAGAACGGTTTGGTCTACCTACATGAAATTTTGACAGCGGTTTGAGATTAATGAGTTAAATGTTTGTACCAAATTTTGAGGCAATAGGTCTCGCGACTTTGGTTTTAGAACCCGAAAACCGCTTCGCAAGTTTGGCGTAAAAAGCGGTCTCATTCAAAAACGGCTTAAAGGCGGTGAATCATCCAGCCAATTCCGGTGGTTTACAATACCTAATATTAAACTATAATTTTTGATATTTTTTGTTTTAATTATGAGGCTGCGGTTGCAAAGATATTCAACAAATACAAAAAGATATCCCCCGAAAAAAGTTTTTGGAAACTCTGAGTTTTGTTCTTCCCGCCAACCACAGTAGGGCTAATAGTTTAGAGAACTGTGGTTTTGGCGGGAAGAACAAAACTCAGAGTTTCCAAAAACTTTTTTCGGGGGATATCTTTTTGTATTTGTTGAATATCTTTGCAACTGCAGCCCCAAAATTAAAACTAAAAATTTGAAAAAATATAGTTCAATTTTAACTATTGTAAACCACCGGAATTGGCTGGATGATTCACCGCCTTTAAGTACGGCAAAAAATATTTCACAGAGTTGTATGTCTTACGATGCCCTTTCATACCAACCCAGCCACTTTTGGCCGCGATGAGGTTCATTGGAACGACCGACGCGCGCATCGTGTGTTTCTTTGTTTTTACTCGGCCGTTTTCCAACTAACGAGTGCAAAATTTCAGACGTTTGCTTATAACTCGAGAACGGTTTGATCTAGCTACATGAAATTTTGACAGCAGTTTGAGATTAATGAATTACGAGTCTGTAACAAATTTTGAGGCAATAGGTCACGTGACTTTGGTTTTACAACCCGAAAACCGCCCCAAAAGTTTGGCGTAAAAAGCGGTCTCAGTCAAAAACGGCCTAAGTACATCATAAAATATTTCATATGATTGTACGTCTTAAGATACCCTTTCATCCCAACGAACCCACTTTCGGCTGCGATGAGTTTTTTTTCCTTTTTTTTCTTCCTAATTTTTGTACGCTCTTCTTCTCCTAAACCACAAAACATTGAAATCTAATTTTTGTGTAAAGTTGTGGAGCTGCAAATGCAATTTTTTCTCCCGAAATTTTTTGGGGCAACTCCACCGCGAACCCCCCTAAAATGGGGCCCCAAAAAATCCATTTTTTGAACGGCTCAAGCTAGAGTGCTACTTTTTTTTGAAATCAGTAGATATTTAACAGACAAATATTTTGACATAGTTTGGTGGTGCCCCGCCAAGAACCCCCCCAAATGGGCCCCCCAAAAATCCATTTTTTGAATGGCTCAACTTAGGGTGCTAATGTTTTATGATATCAGCAGATATTTAACAGACAAATATTTTGACATAGTTTGAGGGTGCCACATCCCCCGGGGACCCCCAAAATACACCCCACCAAAAATTAATTTTTTGAATGGCTCAAGCTAGGGTGCCAGTGTTTTGTGATATCAGCAGATATTCAACAGACAAATACTTTGACATACTTTGCAATACCACCCCCCAAATGGACCCCCAAAAATCAATTTTTTAAACAGCTCAACTTAGGGTGCCAGTTTATTTTGATATCTGCAGATATTTAACTGACAAATATTTTGACATAGTTTGGGGGTGCCACCCCCCCGGGACCCCCAAATGGACACCCAAAAATCAATTTTTTGAATGGCTCAACTTAGGGTGCCAGTCTGTTTTGATATCAGCAGAGATATAACAGACAAATATTTTGTCTCTACTTTTGTGGAGGTTCCATAATCAGATATTTTTGAATAATTGCTGATTTTACGGTAGACAAAAAGTACTTTTGAGCGTCACAGCATTAGCTTTTCGTCGGTCGTTCACTGGAATTGCTGGCAAACTCCCATCTAGTATGTACTAGACATTGCACGATAGCTTTGTACGCATTTTGAATTTACGCTTGAGCTACGATATATTTCTTTATAGTACTGATGGTGGAAGCTGTAACAGACAAATTGGTGTAAATCACTTAAAATGTTGGTTTAGCTCGTAATTTGACATGATAGCATTTTCACTGCGCTATTAAGATTTTTGTATTTGTTCAACCTACAATATTGCTGACAGAATTTGGGCAGAAAAGCAGTCCCAATTTCGGTGAAGACCTTTTTTTTTTCGGAAATCACCTGAACTTTGGATTAAAATCCGACTCAATCTGAGTGAAGACCAATAAAAATCTGGGTCAAGTTCGTTTGATGTTGTTTCCAGCCTCCAAAACAGCCCCCCATCAATGCAAATTCCTGGCTACGCGTCTGCAACAATTTTTAAAATCGTGACTCAACATTACCGGTACTTAACGCTAAACGCATTGGATGCTCTTCACCCAGACTGTTTCTATATTTTTCTTTTGTAAATGTCAGAGCGGAAAATCCCATCTCACGTAAATATGAACTTGGAAAAGAGATTATAATTTTCAAGGCTTCTTCATAGAATATTGGATATTCGTTTGCTTCAGTAGCGTATCCAGGGGGGGGCTAGCCCCCCCATTGGCCTGTCAACCGAAATGCAGAATAAGAAAATTACCACGTTTTTAGCTCTTCTGAGACTGTTTTTTGCGCTGGAATGGACTAAAAAATGATTTAAAGCATCTTTTGAAACATATATTCAGGGGGGGGGCTAATTTGTCAAAAATAAAAGTCACAAATCAATGAAAACTTTGAAAAATGCCCAAAAATAAGCAATCAAATTTGATCGCTAATGTAAAAATGCCAAACATAGGTTTTATCAACAAATGTATTATAAACTCAGGAATAAGGGAGGCGGGGGCTATTCAGTGTTAGTTAATTACCCATCACTTCTCTCAAATATCTTTTCATTAGCCCCCTCCCAATTGTTTTTCTTTATAAAATATAAACGAAATAGATTACTCCGCGTGAGTTTCATTGAATAACAGAATTTTGTGATCTACCAGCATGTAAACAAGAAAACTACAATGGTATCATTAGCCACTTTCCACATAGCCCATAAATGCAACCAGTTGAATCATGTTACGCTGCCAATTTTTATGCTACGTTTTAAAAACATTATTTTCTATTAAAATAGCCCTAAAAGTAAACTATTTTTGCAAAAAAATGCAAAATTTTTGAGCGCTGGGGGCTCCGCCCCCAGACCCCTAGCCTCCGGCAGCTGAGGGCTTCGCCCCCAGACCCCCATTGGCCTCCGGCGGCTGGGGGCTCAGCCCCCAGACCCCCAAATTAGCCCCCATTGCGAATTTCTGGCTACGCGCTAGCTTAACTATGAATTAAAGATAATCAAAGTACAGAGGGCTTTACTTGTGTCAGCAATCCATTCATAAAGCTTTGGCAACCCACATTTGGGTCGCGACCCATGCTTTGAGAAACGCTGGCTTAACCTGATGGGTTATTTTTTTTAAATCAGAAACGATGACGTTGATATTTCTTGACATTGTTTCGGATTTCTACTTTTCTGGAGGTTCCATAAGCAGATATTTTTAAATAATTGCTGATTTTACGGTAGACGAAAAGTACTTTTGAGTGTCACAGCATTAGCTACGCGTCGGTCGTTCACTGGGTTTGCTGGCAAACTCCCATCCAGTTGAATTGAATTTTTTTTTTTTGTAGTACACAGATCCGCAAAGTGATAAAAAATATTGCAATAAATGATACTGTAGATTTCATAACTACACACTCCATGGGTGTGAAGCAGCAAGGAAAGGCTGTATATGGACTTTTTGATCTCTAAGCCTTATAGTCATTCAGCGGAGAAATATGAAAATATGATTTAGAAAATGAACAATATAAAAGTGTAATATTCACAGAATTCGACGACTTGGAAAAAACTAACATTTGTTCAATAAATAGTTTTGCAATGAATTTGAAATGATTAAAAGATTTATTTTTTATTTCTGATTATTGTTCCAAACTTTTACTGCTTGGGACTTTATGCATTTTTTTTTATACTTTTTTTTGGTTTTTGTTTTATGGTATAATGCCAGTTGGAGGTGGTGAACTGGTGGTAGTGCTACTTGATCTATTTTGAGTGCAGAGGAACTCGACAAAGACCAACAATTGGGTCACACCCAAGGTATGTAATCAGAGTTCAAAGATAGATAAATGGCAAAGTGGCTTTTCATAGAGTTTCAGAAGCAGACCTCTTAAGAAGATGATGACTGAGGTTCTGTAGATATGCAGTAGGAAAAGTGTTTCTACAATTTAACCTATGTAGATAAGAAGAGAGTAAGAAGAAGCCTATGATCATCAGTCATGATAATAAAGGCAGTGAAGTTCACACTTTACAGCCTTAAGCGCAAGACAAGCCCAGTGGTGTTATTCAACCAGTTTGCGCAAGCCAGTTAACAAATTAGAAAACCGGCAGTTCAAAATTACTTGCATATTTATCCTTTGCATTTGCTTGAAGAAACCGGTTGCTAAATTTAAAGAACATTTTATTTTATTCACCAAGTTGCTTTGGCCAAGAGACAGCGAAGGGACCGTTCCGTCTTCAAGTCAAGCTACCTATTGCCCACCTGTCCACCACGCATAGTGGAGGGAGGTTTGGCACTGTCCCTTTTGTTGCAGATCCGGTTCCTGCAAAATTTGAATAGCACCACTCATAGGCGTCAGTTTTGGGGGGTCGGGGGCGGCGCTCCCTCGGGCCTAACACTGAAAGGGGCAAAATATGTCTGGCCCCCTCGGTTTTCTGGCAAGTAATACCCACTTGCAAGAGCGTCGGCAGAAAATTTTTTAAGGGGGTACCAATGCTAATAGAGCCAGTATTAACTACTAAAAATGGAAGAATTTTTGAAATTTGGAAGGTTTTTGAGAGAGTTTGTGAAAATCCTGGGGGGGCATGGCCCTTTCCTGCCTCCCCCCCCCATTCCGACGCCCATGCCCACTTGGCAACAAGAAACGAAGTTCCGGACTGAGATGGATCCAGACTACGGCGAAGACCTTTTTTTTTTGGTCTTTAGCTGAATTTGGGGGCAAAATTCCCGACTGAAATAGAATTGTTAAGTTTAACTAAACTTCGCAAAAACATTTTGCCCCCGGGGAATTTGCTTAATCAACAAAAAATTGACGCCTATGGCACCACTGAGGAGTTTTTCTAAAGATACTGTAGGAACTTGACAATTTGATATGCGAAAGTAAAATATTGCATTTATAGACAACAGAACGTATCTTTTCTGGTTTTAGGCAGTTGCAAAGGTCTGCATCGACGTTCGACAAACAAGAAAGAAAATCAGCAAGTTTATTTCTTAAAGGCCAGCAGAAATCTATTGAAAATTTGCAAAAGCACAATGGAGAGGAAGGAGGCACGAGAGACCACATTGACAAGTAAAGAGACTAACATTTGGCTTAGAAAACAAGCAAAATCAATCTTTAAATAGGCAAACGCAGACTTTCTTAGAATTTGCAAAAGTACATACAGAGAGGGTGGAGACATGGGATCAGACATCAGATAGCAACTTTTAGTGAAGATATGAGGAAGACGTTTCCGACGGCTTGCCAGTTGCCACCGTTCCAACATCTTCTTGTTTAAAACTGTGTTGTCTTGGAGCAACGGTGCGTTGGTGGGCCTTGCTAACTCGTTACACGCTTTTGCGTTTATATCGATGTTTTAAATATTCAAATTAAAGAAAATGTTAAAAAGTTTATCAGTTTTTAAATTTTCAGGGGTAAATGGTTGACAATGCTTCAATCATCAGACAGTCAAGCGAGATTCTAAAGAAAAGAAGAAAACCAATTCAAAAAATGGAATTGCATCTCATACTTGAACGCACCATCGTTGTGATTTTTCTATCGCTGGGCTTTTCGAATGAGGGTGCTCTCTGATTTGTTAAAGGCGGTGAATCATCCAGCCAATTCCGGTGGTTTACAATAGCTAAAATTGAACTATATTTTTTGATATTTTTTGTTTTAATTTTGGGACTGCGGTTGCAAAGATATTCAACAAATACAAAAAGATGTCCCCCCGAAAAAAAGTTTTTGGAAACTCTGAGTTTTGATCTTCCCGCCAAAACCACAGTAGGTCTAATGGTTTAGAGAACTGTGGTAGGCCTAATAGTTTAGAGATAGTTTATTTCTGAATAGTTTAGGCCTAACTATCTTTAAACTATTAGGCCTATAGTTTTAGAGATAGTTAGGCCTAGTAGTTTAATAAGATTACAGTAGGCCTAATAGTTTAGAGAACTGTGGTTTTGGCGGGAAGATCAAAACTCAGAGTTTCCAAAAACTTTTTTCGGGGGTACATCTTTTTGTATTTGTAGAATATCTTTGCAAACGCAGCCCCAAAATCAAAACAAAAAATATCAAAAATTATAGTTCAATTTTAGCTATTGTAAACCACCGGAATTGGCTGGATGATTCACCGCCTTTAATACATAAAAACAAAGATGACATCATTATCACCGTCCACCGTAAAGGATTTCGTTTTTAATCTGGCACGAACCCGCTACGCTGGTGGACTTTCGACCATCGCTATGATGAATACATATGATTTAAAAATATGTTTTAAAAATGATTTGAACAAATTTGGAAGTTATATCACTGGAATAGCCTGGCGCATTGACGCTAGAGCACGAAAAAAGGCATTTTTTGTTTATTTTGTACTTGGTCAACAGGAGAGTAGGAGGTGAGGACTTTAGTCCCCCCTCTGGTTTTTGTGGTTTCTACGTATTTTTCTAGCGAAACTTAATTGCTGTTGTTCAATAGTTCCCGTATTTGGTTGTGCATCGGTGAAATCCTCCGCGTAGCTATCGTGGGCATTGGGACGCCAACTGTTTCCAACGACTGGGGTTGGATGTAATTTTACTGCGTCAAATTTTGGATTGTGAGGCCTGGCAGAGGTGGAGTCGAGGACACAAGGCTCAAGGCAAAGGCCAAGGACACAAAAAAGATCCAAGGCGAAGGACCGATCTTCTGAGAACGGACCTTCTCGAGGCCAAGGACACAATGCGCTAGTGTTCTCCAAAAAAAAAGGTCATCGCTCAAAAAAAATCGCAAATTTTTCACGAAATTCAAGTGTACTCCAAAAAAAAGGTCATCAGAAATTTTCCGCGAGGTCTCTGGCTTGCTCCAACAAGACGAAAAAAATGGCCATGACCTTGGCCCATTTTTAACAAATCGAAAAATAGTGCTGTCTAGGACAGGGCATTTTTGTAGCGTCCTCGACCCGAGGACAGGGCATTTTCGAGGACTTGCAGGCTTCGAGGCCAAGGACTTTAAATTGCATCCTCGAGGACTCATCTTTAAGGCCTAAACTACAGTTTTTGTGCGAGTGTACCCTTGCAGCTGAAGCGAAACACGTCAAAATTAAACGTTTCATTATACTCGCTGTATTACACCAAAGCGTGTAACGAGTTTGAGGGGCCCCATCTCCGCGCCATTGCGCCGTGTCTACTGCACGTATACTTCTTCGATGAAACGTTGCTGCGGTGATGAGCCATTGCAACACTGTGTCCAATTTCACCGGCGTTACCGCTCAACTAGCAATCCTTTCATAAATTTTCGTTTTCTGTTAAGATGATTTGTGTTAGCCGATTATTAATTCATTTTATTAAAAAGTTGTTTTTTAACGAACTTTTGATGCATTAATATGCATAAAATTTTGAGTGCATCCTTAATTTGTTAATTAAAGCAATACGCCGGGTGTACTGAATTTCTGATTTAAATAAAACTTATAATACGCTCCTTCGTTTACGATTTTTACGCCCAGTGAAAAGTATCGCTGATCGATTGGCCAAGTGATGGCACTGCCCGACCTTCCCGGAATTATGATAGAAGCGAGAAACTCCACGGAAAACGATCAGGTCAAACACCAACTTTTGGCAATATAGTTGGGGAGAGAGCACAATTTTTGGCCAGCAAATTGGATAATGTTGTTGACGTAGACTGCTTTATCGATAATTCAAAGGAACTTCTTTGCATTTTATTCAAAAATACATGCAAGCTTACGTTATGCATTACCTGTGAAAAAAACATCTGCAAAAACAAAACAACAGTAGACGAGTGTACGGGAAAAAATTTACATGTAAAATGCCAATTATGGAAATGAAATACAGTACAAAACTTCAGAAAAAAATTATACAAAAAAAATCGCGAAGACTCCGGCTTTCCGCAACAATGCGACAGCCGACATTGCTTAAGATTTATCAAAAAGTTTCAACAGAAAAAGAATTATGTTGAACTTTTAATTGAAAGCTTGAGTTTATAAAGTTCTAAAGGTTTTCAAAAGCATACACCGTAAAAACAAAATGTTTCGGTTGTAAATACGAACGAAAGTCCAATTACTACAAACACTGATCAAACTATTTTACTGCACTACCTAGCGGATAAAAATATTTCAATTTCTTTCCAGCTGATAGTTGTTTATAAAACCTAAAAAATCTTGGTAACTTGGTATCCATTTGACTTGATAAGGGTTACTCGCTGGTTGAAATTCGAGTTGAGCGTTAGTAGGGTCGAAGGAACTGAAAACCTTTCGAACAGCTAAACTTGATAATCTTTCGTGTTTTTAAGAATTTTAATTAACGGTAACGAGAAAATTGTTGGTAGTCGATCTTCTAAAACAGTGCTCGATGACATGCAGAAGTAAAATCAGAGCAAAATATAACTACAAAATCACCATAAAAGGTTAAAAGCACAAAAGTCTGTTTCCTCCTACGGTTTCATCAAATGCTATAATCTGTAAAAGAATTATTATACCGAAAACATTAAAATTCTCTGAAAGCTAAAACTACATAATATATAACAACCTGCTGAGCTGCAGTGTTTTCGCTTTGAAGTGCCACACTGATTAAAAACGTCGGTTAAAAACATTAGTTAAAAACAATAAAACTAAGGTCAAAAGTTTTTCAGCTAGTATTTATTTTTGTGCTTGCATTTTCTCGTAAGCTCTGACCTTTTATTAAGCGCAGTATGCTTGTCAGCTAAAAGAATTGCGAGTTTCTCAGTCATGGATAAACTGCTGGATCGAATCCCGCAGAGGTGGAGTCGAGGACACAAGGTTCGAGGCCAAGACCAAGGACACACAAAAAAAATCCGAGGCCAAGGACAGCCCTTTCAAGGACAGACCCTATCGAGACCAAGGACAGAAATGCTCGAGGCCAAGAACCAAGGACACAGACGCAAGTGTTCTCTCCCAAAAAAGAGTCATCAGAAAATTTTTTCAGACGTTGTCCGAAAAAAAAGGTCTTTAAAATTTTTTTCAGACGATCTCAAAAAAAACAGGTCTTCAAAATGATTTTTCAAGCGATCTACAAAATTTTAACAAATCAAAAACTAGTGCTCTCCTAGAGCCGATGACAGGGCAATTTTCGAGGTCTTACGGCTTCAAGGCCAAGGACTTCAAAATGTGTCTTACAGCCGATTAAAGCAATGCATACGGTATTTGTATTTTATGGAGAACGCCCTATATGACTAATGATTGTAACTTAATTGCAAAGTTTTAAAATTGGCCCAGAATTTTTTTCGCTATTCGCTTTTTTCAGCAAAAGCTGGTTGTTTTGAGCCAGTTTTTGAATGCTGCTAACTGCTGCTATACCTCAAGACATGAAATTCCAAATTTGTCAAATTATTACATAGTAAATTAAATAATTTCTTTAACTAACCGGCAACAATTAGTAGATCTTAATGTAATTTAATATACATAGTCATATTGGATCTTACAAACATGAAAGATTCAAAATTACCTTTGCTTTTTACACTTTTTGCAGCAATAAACCGTTGAATGTACTAACGACGAAAACTTATTTTTTAGATAAGTTGTTTTAGTGCAAATACTGTAGTAGTTATTCGTGAATCAAAGGTTTTGTTTTTTGTCTGCACCGCAAAAAAATCCTTGCTTGAATTTACATTAAATCCAAGATTATTACATTTTTAACTTGTTTAATAATTACATCTAAAATAACAACTCGCTGATTGAAGTAACCACAGTTGTTTGTTGTATATTAGTGGCAAAAACAGATTTTAACTACTGACTCAGAAGGGAGATCGTAAGTTTGGATCTCGCAGCGAAGAAATAGGATTTTATTATTTCACTTTTTGTTGAAGAAATGACATGGTAATGCAGTCTCTTTCCTTTGACGTACTATATTTATTGCACATTTGAGTTGACTATAACTTACTGTCTAGAGAACATTACGATCAGTGTTGGGGAAACGAACTTGAGTCTCAGATCAACTTTGGTAAAAATTCAATGTGCCGATTACGATTATTACCAGAAGGTTAATAATGAAAACGAAAAGAGATCTTTTAAATTTTAATTAGCACATTAACAATAACTTATAAAATAATGTAGAAGTTTTCGTGTACAAATGTGGAGGTTCGAACTAATCGTTTGCTAGCGAAAATGCCGCTCCAAAGCTTTTTTAACTTTTGTGTCTGATAAAAAGGTATTGCTTGCGTGTGTTCTTTGCTGGTGTAGTATTATCGTGCGTTTTTGCTGGTATTATCGTGTGTTCTTTGCTGGTATTTTCGTGTGTTCTTTGCTGGTATTATCGAATGCTGCTTTCAAAAAGTTTGTTAGTTAGTTACTGCTTCTTGTTTTGTTTTAATTTTAGTATTTTCAAGTTCTGCCTCGCATTCAGGTTTTGACTCATAGAAACAGTAAAGTGCATGGCCAGGGAAGGGGCATGGGGTTGGGGTACAGCCCCTCCTAGGGTCCTGTCAACCAAAATGCAGAATAAGAAAAATATCACGTTTTTGTTATAGCACTTCGGAGACTGTTTTTTGCACAAAAAAGACAAAAAATGATTTAAAGCATCTTTTACCACATTTATCAGGAGGGGCTAATATGTCAAAAATAAAACTCACAATTCAATAAAAAGCTTTAAAAAATGGCCAAAAGTAAGCAATCAAATTTGATCGCTTGTTGAAATATGTTGAACATAGGTTTCATCAAAAAATATATAAGCTCAGGAACAGGGGGAGGGGGGAGCAGGCTATTCAGTATAAGTTAATTACCAAGCACTTCTCTCAAATCTCGTTCCATTAGCCCGCACCCAATTATCTTTCTCCATAAAATATAGACGAAATAAATTACTCCTAGTGACCTCCTGCATAGCCCATTTATGCAACCAGTTTAATCGTGTTTTTGTACTGCTAATTTCTATGCCACGTTTAAAAAGCGTTAATTTTTGTCAAAATTGGCCTAAAATTTAATTATTTTTGCAAAAAAAAAAACACAAAACTTTTGAGCGGTGGTGACTCCGCCCCAAGCCCCCACAGGCTTCCGCCGCCGCAGCAGCCCCCCTCATTGCAGATTTCTGGCTACGCGCCTGCCTAGAACATCGTAACTGTTATTGCTTTACTAACTGTAAGCGACGTAGCGAAAGCGGTGTGTGGAGAGACAAGCGCATCGTGGTGTACTAATCAACTTCGCTTAACTTACTTCTGAACTTGTTTTGCACTTATGCTGATGACGCACCAGTAAAGAATCGGACTCAAACTAGCAAGAGCAAAGTTTTGGTTTTCTGCCGTTGCAAACTCAGCAAGTGCGTTGTAATACCTGTGTTGAAAAAACGTCTTTGAGTTCTTTCGAAATTTATGTGCGTCCTGTTTCATTAAAAAAAACAAGTTATAAAAATTTACGCCTTGAAAATCTAAGCCTATCTCGTTTAGTTTTTGGGTGGCCCCGAGAACTCACCTGCGTCTTTGACACGGGGACCAGAGTACCCTCGCTATGTACTGTAGTAATCAATTATTTCCTCCGCTATATCAAGGCAGGTAGCAGTACATATTACATCTACAGTAGAGGTGACCATACGTCCGGATTGTCGGGTTTTTGCAACCTTTGTCCTACATCCGGACTCAACCAAAGCCAGACGTACAAATGTCCTCCTGTTTAATTTAGTTATACATTAGAGCAGTACTTAAATTGTAAAATTTTGCATGAGGGGATGCTTTTTCAGCGTTGACTGAACCTTAGTGAA
Organism: Trididemnum nubilum; assembly: GCA_963965965.1. Lineage (NCBI taxonomy): Eukaryota > Metazoa > Chordata > Ascidiacea > Aplousobranchia > Didemnidae > Trididemnum > Trididemnum nubilum. The sequence goes on along the minus strand of OZ014482.1, from coordinate 28,325,850 downwards.
GAACAAGCACGTAGCCAGGATTTTTTGGGAGTGCGTTCCATGAACGAACTTGACCCAAATTTTCATTCTTCCTGAATTGGATTTAGGCGAATTTTTAGTGAAAATCAGGCGATTTCAAAAAAAAAAAAGGTCTTCGCCGAAATCCGAAGGCTTTTTCTGGCCGAAATCAGAAATTTAAACGGTTTTTCCGGTCAAAAACAGGTGATCTCCAAAAAAAAAAAGAAAAGGTCTTCGCCGAAATCCGAAGGTTTTTTTGCCAAAATCAGAAATTTAAACGGTTTTTCCGGCCAAAACCAGGTGATCTCCAAAAAAAAAAAAAAAAAAAAAAAAAAAAAAAGGTCTTTGCCGAAATCCGAAGGCTTTTTCTGGCCGGAATCACAAATTTAAACGGTTTTTCCGGCCAACACAAGTAACTTTTTCCTCACTCAATTCTCGATGGGGGGACGCCTAAATCTCGATGGAGGGACGCTCAATCTCACGTCTCCCCCCCCGTCCCACCTACAATTTAAGCACTGCATTAGAGCAATTATAAGAGCATAATTGCATTTATCTTAGAACGCTTAAATTTTTTTTCCTTTGCTATTTCCACTTTGGAATCCATCTGGTTGTTTATTGTGATATCATTTTCATGGAGGAGCTTTCATGTCTATATTTTTGGTTGATAAGTTTCCCACCAGCGACTTTTTATAGGGCGGTATGTATGGCCTTTAAATCTTTGTTATCGTCTATACGTATTGAGCAGCCTGCTAAAGGTGGATTTACACAGTAGGCTATCTGTTTTTCGACGCTTTTGGGCGTTTTTTCTTCTGCTTGTATGTTCTTTTTATGATCTTTTTCTTTCTTATCTTTATATGTCCATACTCGCACTAACCAGACTGTCACATACTGGACAAAAGTTTTCCGAAAAAAAAAAATTTTTGTAAGGGGGTACACTACAGCCCTATTTTGAAATATCGCTCTCATCGTTCATGCACAAAATTTTTATCAAGATGTCGGCCTACATTGTACAATATACAGTTTACTTAGTGCGGAAGAACAAATACGTGAGAGAAAGTGGGTCCAACCGCCGCTGCCTCCTGCAGTGAAGAAAAATTTGGTTACCGGCCTGCCGATAGTAAAAAAGTTAATCTTAAGCTTTCTTTTTTTTAACCCTCCGGCGATGGTCACCCTTATTACATCTCTATACAATCAGCAATAAAGTTTATTTGTTCTTTGTTTATTGACTTCATTCTGCCTCGAATGAAGCGCGATTTAAAAAAAGAGCAGGTTGTCATTCAAATGAGCGTTGAAAGAGAAAAAATGGCTCGTGGAAAACCTGCCTTGCTCGTGGAAAACCTGCTACCTGCCTTGATATAGCGGAGGAAATAATTGATTACTACAGTACATAGCGAGGGTACTCTGGTCCCCGTGTCAAAGACGCAGGTGAGTTCTCGGGGCCACCCAAAAACTAAACGAGATAGGCTTAGATTTTCAAGGCGTAAATTTTTATAACTTGTTTTTTTTAATGAAACAGGACGCACATAAATTTCGAAAGAACTCAAAGACGTTTTTTCAACACAGGTATTACAACGCACTTGCTGAGTTTGCAACGGCAGAAAACCAAAACTTTGCTCTTGCTAGTTTGAGTCCGATTCTTTACTGGTGCGTCATCAGCATAAGTGCAAAACAAGTTCAGAAGTAAGTTAAGCGAAGTTGATTAGTACACCACGATGCGCTTGTCTCTCCACACACCGCTTTCGCTACGTCGCTTACAGTTAGTAAAGCAATAACAGTTACGATGTTCTAGGCAGGCGCGTAGCCAGAAATCTGCAATGAGGGGGGCTGCTGCGGCGGCGGAAGCCTGTGGGGGCTTGGGGCGGAGTCACCACCGCTCAAAAGTTTTGTGTTTTTTTTTTTGCAAAAATAATTAAATTTTAGGCCAATTTTGACAAAAATTAACGCTTTTTAAACGTGGCATAGAAATTAGCAGTACAAAAACACGATTAAACTGGTTGCATAAATGGGCTATGCAGGAGGTCACTAGGAGTAATTTATTTCGTCTATATTTTATGGAGAAAGATAATTGGGTGCGGGCTAATGGAACGAGATTTGAGAGAAGTGCTTGGTAATTAACTTATACTGAATAGCCTGCTCCCCCCTCCCCCTGTTCCTGAGCTTATATATTTTTTGATGAAACCTATGTTCAACATATTTCAACAAGCGATCAAATTTGATTGCTTACTTTTGGCCATTTTTTAAAGCTTTTTATTGAATTGTGAGTTTTATTTTTGACATATTAGCCCCTCCTGATAAATGTGGTAAAAGATGCTTTAAATCATTTTTTGTCTTTTTTGTGCAAAAAACAGTCTCCGAAGTGCTATAACAAAAACGTGATATTTTTCTTATTCTGCATTTTGGTTGACAGGACCCTAGGAGGGGCTGTACCCCAACCCCATGCCCCTTCCCTGGCCATGCACTTTACTGTTTCTATGAGTCAAAACCTGAATGCGAGGCAGAACTTGAAAATACTAAAATTAAAACAAAACAAGAAGCAGTAACTAACTAACAAACTTTTTGAAAGCAGCATTCGATAATACCAGCAAAGAACACACGAAAATACCAGCAAAGAACACACGATAATACCAGCAAAAACGCACGATAATACTACACCAGCAAAGAACACACGCAAGCAATACCTTTTTATCAGACACAAAAGTTAAAAAAGCTTTGGAGCGGCATTTTCGCTAGCAAACGATTAGTTCGAACCTCCACATTTGTACACGAAAACTTCTACATTATTTTATAAGTTATTGTTAATGTGCTAATTAAAATTTAAAAGATCTCTTTTCGTTTTCATTATTAACCTTCTGGTAATAATCGTAATCGGCACATTGAATTTTTACCAAAGTTGATCTGAGACTCAAGTTCGTTTCCCCAACACTGATCGTAATGTTCTCTAGACAGTAAGTTATAGTCAACTCAAATGTGCAATAAATATAGTACGTCAAAGGAAAGAGACTGCATTACCATGTCATTTCTTCAACAAAAAGTGAAATAATAAAATCCTATTTCTTCGCTGCGAGATCCAAACTTACGATCTCCCTTCTGAGTCAGTAGTTAAAATCTGTTTTTGCCACTAATATACAACAAACAACTGTGGTTACTTCAATCAGCGAGTTGTTATTTTAGATGTAATTATTAAACAAGTTAAAAATGTAATAATCTTGGATTTAATGTAAATTCAAGCAAGGATTTTTTTGCGGTGCAGACAAAAAACAAAACCTTTGATTCACGAATAACTACTACAGTATTTGCACTAAAACAACTTATCTAAAAAATAAGTTTTCGTCGTTAGTACATTCAACGGTTTATTGCTGCAAAAAGTGTAAAAAGCAAAGGTAATTTTGAATCTTTCATGTTTGTAAGATCCAATATGACTATGTATATTAAATTACATTAAGATCTACTAATTGTTGCCGGTTAGTTAAAGAAATTATTTAATTTACTATGTAATAATTTGACAAATTTGGAATTTCATGTCTTGAGGTATAGCAGCAGTTAGCAGCATTCAAAAACTGGCTCAAAACAACCAGCTTTTGCTGAAAAAAGCGAATAGCGAAAAAAATTCTGGGCCAATTTTAAAACTTTGCAATTAAGTTACAATCATTAGTCATATAGGGCGTTCTCCATAAAATACAAATACCGTATGCATTGCTTTAATCGGCTGTAAGTTAATATTCTGAAACGAGCGTGGAAGTTTTTTTTTTACAAACAACAAAGTTAGGGTTTATGGATAAACTTTTGATTTTTTTTCCTTTCAAATTGCGTGTATGCAAGTGTTTTCGCATTATAGTAATTGAGATTTGTAATCGTGCTGTAATTTGAACCCATAGCGAATTCCCTTGGGTTACTTAATTGGCTTCATATCGCATTTAAATAAGATATTGAACGTTTTCTGTTTCATGCACATTGCACACTTTTGACGAGCAAGACGGTGTACTGAGCGAAAATCAAAGTTGCTTATAAATCCTACATGTTCACTTTGGTGACTATCGTGCTCGGCCCAAAACATTTATTACAGAATTTTTTTGAACCATTTGCACTTATGGATATTTAGATGCAACAAAGACATTTATAAGTAGATAAGGCACGGAGATCTTGTTGCTTCAGTGATACACATTTAATGCGATACCACCGAAAGTAGGAATCACATTGTATCCAATTTACTTTGCCTTTGTTAAGGCAAACTGGCAACTGATCGCTAACGTCGTAGTAGTTGACTTTGCTGGCTTTTAAAATGGAGTACAAAATCCATTTTCGATAGAACTCGACATGCTTCTGTGTATAGCCTATTGCTTTTCTTTTGTGAAGAACCGCTTCAGCGTTCTGAAATAAAGCAATACAAGACAAATCATTTGTCCATGACTTGTCTTTAACGTTGCTCTTGAAACCTGAATAATTATACAGCTGCACAATTTACACACATCGCTAGATTAATTGGCTTTCCCGTTTTTAGTATAAAATGTTCGGTTTTTGAGGTGCAATTTTATGAATACAGTTTTGTGCAATTGAACACAAAAAAAACACAAGGAACGAATGAAAAAAAAAATACCAAGAATTATTTTCAAACCAGGGCAAATATAGTCAAGTTTACGCTTGCATGCCGAATTCACAGCGGCAGCAAAAATCAAACCATATCTTCATTAATATTGAAAATTTGTGTCAGATTCTTTTCTGCTGCTCCTTTCAAAAGAGCAGGAAGGAAATAGGCTCCTTTGCTTCAATGTTACTCTTTTTCAACAGCAGGAAAAACTGAAGGTGTTTTATCTTTAGTTTTTTCCGCAGAAACGAACGTAAGATATGTGACCTGCTATTAGAGAAGCAGAAACGTGGTTGAATTACGTAACCTCCTTCTGCTGTTGGTTTTCAAAACTGAAAAAAAAAACTTTCGCTTTTTTTGTGGTCAATGAATCTTGAAACAGTTTTTCAAAACTCTTTTAAGATTAAGAAAACTGAATTAAAGGTAGCGTTTTTGATGCACGGGATAATTTGAGGCGACCTCAAAAGAAGTCGCAAAATTCTCAATGCTGGACAAAGCATTGAGCGCTCCCGACACTAGCTTATGTTTGATTCACATTAAATGTTACAAAATTTGACCTATTTTTAAACGATTGCGATTTTGCGTTGTGGGTAAGCCTGCGTAAGAAAACCCAGATTGCGAACCAATTATAAAAAGGAAGCATATTTTTGCGTTGTTTGATATTCACCATCATTTTGGTTTAAAAATTCTCGATTTTCTGGAACTCAGCATAAATTATTTTCCCAAATTACTGTATTATTTTCATCGAAACTCGTATGTTTTGGAATATAGGAATTATAGTTAGTTTATCTAATGATGTTCTGATATATTGAATATAATTTAGGAAAGAGACAATTTTATGGAAATTTTTATTTAGTTGTTTACTAATTCCAACCCAAGTAACCCAAACTCAAAAACTTACTCTAAAACTAACCCCAAACCCTAACTCAAACCCTTATCTTAATCCTTAAAAAAGCAAATGCAAAAAGCGCGGATGAATATTTCTCATTTTTGGTTTATTTTCGTTAACTTGAAAATTTCTGTAAATAGTCACTACAAGGCTACCATAACATCAAAATATAGGTGGTCAATTGTTTCGTTTTTGAAATAACTTAAAATTTCGAAAAAAATTAGAATTCAATCCGGGGTTGGTTTTGTTTTTATACCATACATACCCTTCCAGAAAATTTTATTACTTCAGCTTTCATTGTACAAAACGTTAAAAATTATTTCTTACCATAAGAACAAAGATGCCGCAGCTTGAGCTGTCACTCTGCAAGGAACACTCAACATCTTTTAAAATCCAATCCTTTAAAACCTCTCCAGTCGCAGAGCTTCTTTCTTCCATATATTTTCTGCCGAAGAACAACATGAATGGCATTTTATTTCCGATTTTTGAATTTTATTTTGATTAATTTTAGCGATCAAATTGATAAATCTTTTACCTTTAAAACGGTGCACGATGGATTTTATTTGCAGTTGGATCAAAGCAAAGACTACAATTATAAATATGCTATTCACAGCTTTTCTACTAAATCTTCGGCATCAAAAAAGATTATCAAAACTCCGTGGTTATTGTGGACTTGATGCAATACCATGATTAGTCACCAGTGCCGCAACTAGAACGTTGTTCTAGGAGGGCAAAATTTGCTTCTGGGGGCCCAAATTTTTGGGTAGGTCTAATTTTCACCAAGTTCTTTGTTGATTTCCGATAAAAAAAGATCATCGCGTCAATTTGATTTGCTTTTCTTCGAGTTCTCTGGTTGGTTTCCAAAAAAAAAGCCACCATCTTGAAACTGCCGTAAGTAATAGAGGAGTTTGGGTAGGCATGCAGGGCAGTTTGGGGGAGCGGAATTTTTGTTTGGGGGGCACCGCCCCCTTTTGTCCTCCCTCCTAGTTGCAGCCTTGTTAGTAACCATCTATAATTGTATGTAGAGCTTTAAATAACAATCCACTTCGCCAGTTTTTAAGCGACGTATAAAATGCTTTTATGCAAATACAATGCAAACTATACGCCAATTCCTACAATGGCATTTATTGCAAAGTCCAACCGAAACGTTTGTAGTTGATGAAAAGCGATACAACAATTAATCAAGCATGCAACGACGTAACCTAATGTTGTATTGGATTGGCCATCAGTTCTCTACCCAGTGGCGCAGCTGGGGGGGGGGGGGGGGCGGCCTGCCCCGGGTGAAACCATTTTGGGGTGACACCATGTTATGATGTGAAACCATAACTCCATTGATTTGTGGTGAAGACCTTGTTTTTTCATTTTGTTTGGTTTCCACCCTTATTTGCACCAAAAACCTACTACTTTTACGGTGAAGATCTTTTTTTTCTGGTCTTCACCTGTTTTTGGACCGAAAATCCACTAATATTACGGCGAAGACTTTTTTTGGGCCTCACCTATTTTAGACCCAAAAAGGGTGACACCACAAAATTCCGCCCCGGGTGCCACCATCCTTAGCACCGTTTTTGTCTCTACCTTTGCTCATTTGCTCAACTCCTTTACTGTAAATAATTTTTTACTAATTTTGTGAAAAAACAAATTATAATCGCTGAAAGGGCTAGTTAAAAGTTACCTCCACAAACCAAAATATTTTGTTTTTCGAAGTGCAGCTGCCGGTGAAGATATCGAATCGTATATGTAGACAGATTTTCCCAGCACTGACGCTGCGAGCAGTATCCAATGCTTCTGTATGGCTATATGGGGAGCAGTAGAGTTTGTTTAGCGCTCATTTCAACCTGATAATGATACAAAAATACAAATTATTCTTTTGTTATTTTACTGTAGTAGTAGGCCTATAGAATTGCTGCTCACTTTTCTCATAACCAGGTGAGCAAACAAGTTTTTGCTAAGAGGGATCTTGCTGGTGTTTGCTGTTAGAAGTAAAAGCTTATAATGTCTTTTTTTCAAAAATTTTATCTAATAAGGTGTATGTTGAGAAAACTGCTACTTTTCAAGTGTGTCATGATTTATTTTTTGAGTTTTTGGATAAAAATACCCCTTTTTAGTTATTGCTCTCGTGAGAAGCACATTTTAAAGCTTGCATATTTTGGTTATATTTTCTACATGATATGGTCAAGGAGGCAGTCTTCAGCCCCTGGACTTCTCTAGCTGGTTGCGTAATTGCTCACAATAATAGAATATGTCAGATAGGGAAATAAAACTGTAGAAATATTTTATAGCAACAAACGGTTTAACTTATTTTAGCATAAAAAAATGAATTTTGAAGATCATTTTCCATGACGGTCATTAGAAAGGACGGCAAAGCATTGGCATCGTTTACTGACTCGCATAAGATTTGAAGGTACGCATTAATTATCTGTTTGAAACGAAAAAGTGTGTTGGTGGATCGCTTGTTTAAAAATATTCAATTTCTAACATTTTTGATTATCTAACACCAACAATAAGAGTAAAAACATGCACTACGGTATAAAAAAAAAAATTCAGTGCTAGTTTTTTTTACCCGTATTTGTTTGAAATAAGATAACAAATCAAATTTTGGGGTTTATACAAGCAGAAGTCTAGTAATGAAAAGTTCCACTAGTAAGAATTGCTTAGCTTCTATTGCTTATGAAGTTATTGGTGACGATGACCAACACCACCATTCGTGGCCATTATATAACCCCGTTGCAAATTTCTGTTTACGCATTTGGTCATAAAAGTTTTGTTTACTTACATTATACAGCTATGTCCACTTTTGTAGAACTTTTTAGGTTTCAAAAACTTAAAACTATAAAAACAGCGTAAAAAGATAGTAAAATCATAGCGTAAAAAAAGGCCAAGAATTGATGAGTTGCTAAAAATTACAAGTAATAGCAGAAATAAACTTTTACGGTATTTTGAGGTTGGTATGCGCCCATACTTTTGATTCAAGATTAAGAAGACTTTTAGGGACAGTTTTATGGCATTCTAAATCGCAAATTCATGGTCATTGCCGATCGAAAAACACTAGGCTATCTCGGAAATGAAAAGTTATACACACCTGATCATCCAACCATTCATCGTTTTCAAGAGTCTGTAAATTACAGTTTTTCACAGACGTCCCCCCAACGCTTCGACAAACATCTTTCGGAGGGATTGCAGCATTTCGTTAAAGCTTTTGTTTTTTCCAAATATTTTCGGGGCCGCTAGTGGGATCAAAAGCTTGCTTCAGTTTTTTACAAGCTGGCAGCCCAATTACAGACTGATCGCGTCCTGCATGTCTTCCGCGCATTTTAATTCTCTTTTTTAATACAAATGTTTTCTCAGTTACGTCACTACTAGATGTTTTGCGTGACAGGTGATCAGCATCAAGATTGACAAAGTCGTCATGGTCGTTCAATAATGCAATAGCAGCAGCAAAAGTGTTCGGATAGCATAATTTGGTTCTATTAATCCCATCATCATTTCCATGAGTGGATGACGCAGCAGACACATCTGAAAAAGTGGATGTATCAGGAGAAGCATTAATAGCACTTTGTTTTTTTTGTTCGCATCACATGGACTGGCATCAAGGCTTGCATTAGCAGGAAATGAATCGGGTTTGGCAGTGACATCATCTTCGTAAGTAATGCTGGTTTAAATTTCTTCGTGGGAGTCTAATTTTGCCGCATTTCTCTCAGAAACATCACATCCTAAAAAATCAGGGTTGTTTGCAATGCTCTTATCTTTTTTGTGGTGTTAATGATCTTATACTGCAGTGTTTTTCTTTCACAAATGTCTTTTTGTTCCAACCAGAGATTGTACAAATCTTCCATTTGTTCTAGACGTGCATTGAATTGTTTTGGTCCAATTTGTGAATTAAGTGATGCCATGTTTTTTGCAATATTCGAGAAACAAGTGTACTTTTGAGGTGTGGACAAAATTTTCTGTTTCTTTGTTGGTGTCATTATCACTATATTTTTAGGCGAAGGTGATGCTGTTGTGTCCTCCTCTATACTTTGAAATGTTTTTTGCCACCGATTTGCAAACAACTCACGTTCAATCAAACCTTGGCCACTATGCAGTCTTACGGAAAAGATATGCCTACAAGCAGTACTTAAATTGTAGGGGAGACGCGTCCCCCATCGAGAGTTAACGTCCCCCCATTGAGATTTAGCGTCCCCCATCGAGATTTAGACGTCCACCCATCGAGATTTGAGCGCTTGATGAAGAAAACGATCAAGAGCCAGCCAGCACGAATAAATCCTTCAAATTCCGGCCGAATATAGTCCCAAATTGCAGTAAAAGCCTTTTTTTTTTTTTGGTCTTCACTTGATTTCAGGGAAAAAACACTTCAATTTTCGGCGAAGACTTTTTTTTTTGGTCTTCACCTGGTTTCGGGAAAATACACTTCAATTGTGGGGACGGAATTACATCATTTGCACTGAAGTTTGGTCAAGGCTGCAAAAGCGTCCCCCCATTCAAAATTTTACAATTTAAGTACGCCTACAAGGCAGGTGATTGCATGTATTAAAAGGGTAGGTACAAGATGAGGCATGCTGATTTACAGTACAACCCTAATACTTCCATTTTCTTCAGCAATGTAATTACAACCTTCCAAGATTACGGTGACCGAGGTTGCTTTGTTTAATTCAACTTCAACTTTTTTAGCAGCATATGGTGTTAGTAAATTGTATAATTTCTTTGCTTCATTTGAGTTCGTAAGCTTTATGTTGTAATACTGAAATCTCTATGTTATAATACTGAAAAGGGACACTTTTTGCAGAAATCTCAGGTGGTCATTTAGCAATTCTTTCGTGGATGAAAGAAGAGTTACTGCCTTGATTACCTCAACCAGACCTTTGCGTCTCTCTAAAATTCGTTTTAACTTTTGATGATACGATTCCAAACGGTTAGTGGTATTATTGTCAAAATTGCTGCACAAATTCCATTCGTAGCTCACCCACATGTCTTTACAATTGTCCCAATTAGCAAGAAAATATTCAGGGAAGTTAGATGGTGCATGCGCTTTTAGTAAGGCTAGATTAGCTGCGTAATCATCTTTTGAAGCAGAATAAACTAAAGCGTTGATAAGTTTCCTCACTGTTTCCCTTTCATCACTTGGCATCGATTGCGTCTTTTTGTTGAATATTTTTAAGGTGTGGAATAAGCAAAGATGGACTTTTGCTTTAAGAAAATATTTCCGAATCAAACATAGTTCATTGAAATCTTTGTCTATAAGGAACAGTCGCGCATTTTCCACCTCATTATTCGTTGCAAAGCACTTGAATGCTTTTTCTAAAACAGCGGCTGTTTCATTAACTACCCAAAAATGAGCAACTGGGACGCTGATTCCGTTTCCATCTTCTACCATTATTGTGTATAGTGGCATTGCATAATCATTCGTTTTGTAGGTGCCGCCAAGAAAACAAAATTCGGGAAACTTTTGAAAAGCTTTTTTCATACAGCCAGTTCGTATGAAAATAGCTACTACATCATTGTTTTCATCGGTAATTATTAGCGTAGTAGCCAGAGGATCCAAATTGCAAATTGACTGCAATTCTTTGCGCAGATGCTCCTCATTTGAAATTGTTCCAGTTTTTTCCGGCTGAAGAATCGCTTGCAAGTTATGAATGTCCTTATTTGTAATAGCCTAGCCAGAAGAACTTCGCATCTTTTCAGCCATTATATGCGGTTTCACTTTCAGATTTACCATGGCTTTTAGTTCTTCTCGCTCTTCTGGCTGCAACCGTCGATTTTCCGGGTAGTGCTTGAAAATTGATGGCCCAATTTCATGATTATGTTCGTGATTGGACTTAATCACAGTCAAGCAGTCACGTTCTCTGTCAGTACGAACGTATACAAACATAGGGCAGTCAAGCTTGTGAGTCCTGAAAAGTACCAAATATCATGAACGTACTGATAAAGTAAGACAATGAGCCAATGGTTCTCAGTCGGAGCCCGCGAGCAATAACGGATTATTTCCTAGTAAAGCAAATACCAAAGCAATCTGTGACAGGATTGTAATATACAGTCATACAAAATAGGCCACAGTGTGAAAGTCCCAACTTGGTGCCCCGAACTATTTGCCAGATTTCATTTTTCTTTTAAACCTACCTATCCAAAAAAATTTTATTCGTCTACTTTAGCGGTTAAAATGGGAAAACTTCAATGAGGCAATCCCAATTTTAGGACGAATCTTATATTTTACCGATATCTACGACTGCTAAAAATTTTTCTACGTTTCATTGATCTCAAAATTGATCGAGTTTAACCAAAACAAGAATTTAAAAAATGTATATATCCGAAAAGGGTGAACGGGCAGTAATTTTACGAAGCGTATACCCAATTAGCAATACATTTACAAACTACCGCTTTTCTCTTTATCTCGACTTTAAGCCTCATTTACACGGGCGACGTTTAGCTGCGAGAATCGACATTTTGCCTTTTTTCTTTCTGAGGTGGTGCAGAATTTGAAAATGACTTTCAATAAAGTCGATTTCATTTTGCTTTCGCAATAAGCTTTTCGAACAGAACTCTTCAGTTGCGATCTCTGTCTGGTTTGGTATGTGGTGAGCAGGATCTTTTAAAGACCAAATGCAGTAAGGAGAAATGCACTCTGCAGTAAGGAGAAATGCACTCTGCAGTAAGGAGAAATGCACTCTGCAGTGAGGAGAAATGGATTTTAAGGAGATTGCACAATAGTAAGGAGAAACGCAATCAATCCAATGACAGCAGGCTTTAACCAAAACAGTTGTAGAGTAAATACGAACTGTTTTTGCCTGCACAAATCTGTTTTTTTCCGTGAAATATAAACCGCTTCCAACAGGCTCAAGTGAAACTGAGAGCAAGCTGTGGTTAGGATTTTAGACTGCGAATCAGAATAGTTACGTGCGCACTGATTGGATTCCAAAAAATGCTGGCCAATGGCTGAATCACTTTCTGGTTCGAATTGAGTCTTACTTTTTGCTTTGCATTTTCTATTTGGCTGGGTTCTGGTTGGTTGAGATCGGTGGGTTCCCTGTTCCTGAGAAAGAGTGGTTTTTTGTCTTATTGCTTTTGGAACATGTTGTTTGATGCGTTCCTGAAGCCTTTGACAGAGGTGGGCGTTGCGCAAAATAGTTCGCAAGTTGCGCAGATTGCGCAAGTTGCGCAAATGCGCAATTTGCGTTGCTCACTATGCCTTTTTTTCAGCTCTTGCGCAATTTGCGTTGCGCTCTATGCATGTTTTTTCAGCGCTTGCGCAATTTGCGTTGCGCTCTATGCCTTTTTTTTCAGCGCTTGCGCAATTTGCGTTTGCGAATCGGTAAAACTAATAGTTGTTGCGCTACAATTGTGAATTTTTTTCCAAGATGCGCAATCACAAAATAATTTTTAAATGTTGAACTGCATGTCCCTGTCAAAAAATAAATAAATGTTGATTTTACAGATTTAAAGCATGATCACGAGATAGTTGATACATGCTGATTGCTGATATAGAAAGATTTTTTTTCTTGTTTTATTTTCTTCTGTGTTATCTACTTTTTTTCTTGTTTTGTTTTCTTCTGCGCTATCTACTTTTAAATCGCTAAACGTGCTGTATTTAAAGTTTGAGCGATTGAATATACCAAGGAGGACTAGTGTGTGACAGAAATCAAGGGTACCAGGTTGGGAGATCCCCCTCAATCGGGTCCTCCAAAATTTCGAACTTTTAAACCGTTAGAGCTAGATGAATCAGATTTTTAAAATGGGAAGATATCAAAAATAAACTAAACGTAACAAAAATTGGAGGTACCACAATGGGGGTTTGCCCCAAACGGACCCTTTAAAATTCAAACGTTTTAATCACTCACGCTGGACACATGAAATTTTAAGGGTGAGCAAATATGAAAAAACGTTTTCCCAAGCGGGGCACTCCAAAACTCAAACTTTTTAACCTTTTAAAATGGATACATGAAATGGTGGTCCACAAATTTTCAACTTTCCTATTTGAAGCAACCTTTGCATTTCTGCACCATCAGCTTTTTCCGGAAGGTGCTTCTCCAGAGCAGGCTTGACTGTGAGCGAATCAAGAATGCAACTATAAGTAGTGAACATTTAGAAGCACTCAATGTCATGCACTGCAATAAAGCGCTGCTTTAATAAACCAAATCGTTTAATAAATTTTTTCTGAATATCGGTGGTGGTTGACCGGTAGTTCACTTTTTCAACAAATTAAGTTAATTAAGCCAGATTAGGATTCGGTTTTAGCTATTCGGAATAATTCTGAAATAGCCTACTATTCTGAAATGCCCATCCCTAGTGGTAGTACTTGTGCTTTAGATAAACTATATGCTGTATACGGCTAAGGACATAGAGTAATGAATTAATATTATATCAGGGATCGAAATTAACTTTTTTGACAACTTGCCCAAAAAAAAGGTACTCTAAGTTTTGAGGTTAACTTGGAAAAAAAGCACTGAATTTGCAAAATACGCGTAGTTTCAAGAATCAAGTTTTTGTGTGCGATCGTTTAGATAATGTGATGCAATCAGTAACTTTTTCCAATCATGCATCAGCAAAAATTAATTTTTTGATTCCAGATATTTGATTTAATATTTAACGATCATAATTATTAATTACTGTTGTGGTTTGTTGCAAACGTATTTTTATTAGCGAATATTTTGGAAACTACACCAGCTAGAAAGCTAAAAGATCTTCAAAATAATCATAACAAAAAAATTGCAAAAATCTTGAAGTTATCTTCATGCAGCGCAGGGTAATACTTGTGGTATCTGAAACAACTGTTAGCGTGGCAAGCGCCGGAAAACTTTTCTAGAAAAAAAAACGGAACATATTGTGCCAAACAGTTGCTAAACGCGTCCAAAAATCGAAAAATCTGCGTGCGATTAAGACGTGTTAATTGCGATTAATAATATGCGTACTATTAGACAATGCATTAATAGTGATAGTTACAAAGTGCTTACTAAAATAGAGCAAGAAACAGCTTTCTTTACGTACAAATTTTACCTTATTGCAACAAAACCGGGTAAATTGCGTTTTTAAAATAATCTTGTTTGAAGTTGTCTAATACGCTGTATTTTGTTAACTTGCCGTCGGGGAAGTTAAGCTGAAAACTAACTTGCCCGAAGCGATTTCAGCTTGCCTTGGGCAAGCGGGTAGACGTTAATTCTGAACCCTGTATTTAGTTTAAGCTACCTCACTTAATAACTACGAAATACTTTTTGTTTTTTGTACTGTAATTAGTAGCCGAAAACTTGGCCTCTACAATAGGAAAAAGATTAGATGAAAGGGTCGGAAGAGCAAACGACAAAATCACCAAAGATTACTTTCCTGCCTACAATAGAGATGCGTGGTTGCAAAGATTCAAAAAATTCAACACTGCTATTTCTAGTTTGGCCGCCGTCGAGAGATTATTTGTTGTTGGTTCTGATATTTTGCGATCGAAACGATCGTCTATGACGAAAAAAATTTTGAAAAGTTTGTTTTGCTGCGTGAAAATAAAAAATGTTTAAAAAAGTCAATTTTTCCCCATGAATAACGCATTATTTCTGAATGTGAGTGAGTGGAGCTTTTTTTGTTTTGGTGTTTATTTATTTTTATTGCTGTTTATTTTTATTATTTTTTTGTTTTAGTGTTTCATTGCTTTTTTTTCAACAATAAAAATAATTTTTTCTTCGGTTTTAGATATGTGCCTTTAGTTATAAAAGCTAAACGCAATGCATTTGGTTTATTCCAGTGCAGCTTAGCTGAAAATGGTACTATGTTTATACTTTCATATTTTTATACTTAACACCAAGGATGGCAGTACGGTACGGTACGCCTCAATTTTTGTGAAGAGATACGGTACGCTTTTTTTGTGATGGTACGGGTACGGTACGTTAATACAGTACGCCATTTTTGCAATGGTACGGGTACGGTACGTTGGCACGTGGTTTGAATTAAAAATCCCAGACTTTTTGCACATTGCGCCGGCTTTTTGTATGCAGAGGCAAAAGACAGCTAAAGCCGACGCTAAATGTGTGAATTGAGATCGCTGATTTATAGGCAAGTGATTTCAAAGCCAGTTAAAGTTGCGAGTAGTTAAAAGCAAGGATGGCAGTACGGTACGGTACGGTACGTAAGTACGGTATGGTACGCCTCAATTTTTGCTAAGAAGTACGGTACGCCTTTTTTGTAATGGTACGGGTACGGTACGCTTCAAAAATTGAACTGAAGTACGGTACGCTGGTACGGTACGGTTGAAGGTGCGAGGTACGTAGTACGCAAATTCTGAACGTACCGTACCGTACTGCCATCCTTGCTTAACACCATCGTTTGCAGCGCGCTTTTGAAACTTCGATTATGCAAAAATTTGTACTCAAAAACTTTTTTAAATAGCGAAATTTGTGTGCGCTTCTCAAGCAATCAATTCGTAGTTGCGCTGTACTATTTTCAATTTTTGGTGGCAGAATTTGTGTTTGCGGTTTAAAACGTTTAGAATTTTCGTTACGAAATTTGCAATTGCGCTTTAAGCTTTTAAGATTTTGGTTGCGAAATTCGCATTTGCGCTTTAAGCTTAAAAATTTTGGTTGCGAAATTTGCGCTTGCGCTTTAACCCTAAAACATTTTGGTTGTGGAATTTGCGCTTGCGCTTCGAGCTTAAAAATTTTTGGTTGCGGAATTTGCGCTTGCGCTTTAAACTAGAAATATTTTGGTTGCGGAATTTGCGCTTGCGCTTTACGATGTGTTTTTTAAACGCCCAGCTCTGGCCTTTGAGTAGTGCGACCTACGTACCGACTATCACAACGGCACACGTATTCATAAATAACCATACTTCTTTGATTGGCAGGTAGCACATCCTTTTGGCAGCAGGTAGCATGCATTGGCTTGAGAAAATCAAGCGTGGTGACACTGCTCCATAGCAATTTTGTACAGCACTTTTAACGTGATGTTCTAATTGCTGAGAAGCTGAGCCTATCCACGGGGCTCTAAGGTACACTGGGCACTTTTCTGGTCCAAAGGGTTTGGCTGTAGAAAATTGTGCAATTTTCTTGGAAATGTGCTTGAGTACTATATCTTCAAGGTACCCGTTGTCAAGCAAGATCTTTTTGATAAAATCAATCTCTTGCTTAAGCTTGTTTTTCGTACATATCATAAGTGCTCTGTGTACCAACGTGGCGATTAGGTTCGTTTTCCGTTTGCGTGGGCTAAAGGATTCCCAGCGGATGTATTGACCAGAAAAAGTGGGCTTTCGGTATACACTGGTCTCGAAACCAAGTTCAGTTCTTTCCACTAGAATGTCTAGAAACGGAAGTTTGCCATCATGTTCTTTTTCAAAAGTGAACTTGAGAGCAGGATGTAGACGATTAAGCGTGACCAGGAAATCGTCAACGTCACCCTCTTGTTTAAAGATGGCAAAGGTGTCGTCAACATATCGAAAATAAATTGTCGGCTTTTGAACACAGGAAAATAGTTTGGACTCGTGGTATCCAACAAAGATGTTCGCTAATGCTGGGCCCAGTGGTGAGCCCATCGCTACTCCGTCCGTTTGCTTGTACATTGCGTCATTAAAGCTGAACTCAACGGATGACGTAGCACTTTCCATAAGTTCAATAAATAACTTTTGGGGGATGGGAGGTGTGGAAGAAGGGTCTTTGTACAAGGCTTCCGCACATATTCCGATCGTTTCTTTGAGAGGTACATTGGTAAATAGACTTGGGATGTCAAATGAGCACAAATAGACATCTTTTCCTTCTAACCTGAGGTCTTGCATGGTTTGTGCGAATGTAAATGAGTCTTTTATGCAGTTGGTGGAAAACTGCTCAAGCACTGGCTATAAAATGCTTGCTAGCCATTTGGCAAGTTAATGGTGGGAAGAACCGACCATGGACAAGATTGCCCTTAATGGCGTGCCTACCTTGTGTGTTTTAGGCAATCCGTGCATTCGCGGTCTTTGCGAATCCGTAGGGCATACCTCATCATAGACTTGTTTAGGTAGCTGCTCTGAGTTCAGCAACTCTCGTAATCGGTTCTGAAGTTTTGTCTCTATGGTAGCGGTTCTGTCAGCCGTAGTGGCTGGGCCAAGACATTCGAATTTTGATGCGTCATTCAGGATGTTTCCCTTTTTAGTTACGTAATCACTTTTGCTCAAAATGACTACGCCTGATCCTTTATCGGGCCTAGTGATAAGGATTTTTTCCATTTCTACGCAAGCTTTTGATGGCCTGGTAGCATTCGTTCTGCATCATAAAGTCATGTTTTTCGATTTGACTGTCACTGTAGCTGTGTGCCAGGTCAGTGAGTCGGGCTTTCAAAGCGTTTCGCGTACCAATAGAGCACGCTTTGTGATGTTGTAATTGTGCCCATAGTGACTTGAACTCAGCAAACAATTGCTATTTACACACAGTTTTGGGTGGTAGGCAAAAATTGAGTCCATGTCCAAGTACGAAATCCTCCGTGTTCGACAGCACATAGTCTGAGAGGTTCTAAATGTGCTTTTTCCCGTCACTCAGCGCTGTACCAAAACATTTGCGTCTGAGTATCATGATCAACCGATCATGTTTAGACTTCGTTTTCCGTTCAGTTTGTTCATCTAGCTCGGCTAGATATCTGCACAGTCGAATAGTGTCAAACAAAGAGAGAAATTCGCGAGCCTTTGTCCAATATGCCAGGTAGGCTCTGCGAAGTGTTCTCAATCGTTTGTTGTTTCTCATGATCTCATCTTTGAGAAAAAATCGCTCAATGTCAGGGCTTGGCTGACATTTGCTTTTCGAATGCGGTTCGAATGCAGTTCAGGAACGCATCAAACAACATGTTCCAAAAGCAATAAGACAAAAAACCACTCTTTCTCAGGAACAGGGAACCCACCGATCTCAACCAACCAGAACCCAGCCAAATAGAAAATGCAAAGCAAAAAGTAAGACTCAATTCGAACCAGAAAGTGATTCAGCCATTGGCCAGCATTTGTTGGAATCCAATCAGTGCGCACGTAACTATTCTGATTCGAAGTCTAAAATCCTAACCACAGCTTGCTCTCAGTTTCACTTGAGCCTGTTGGAAGCGGTTTATATTTCACGGAAAAAAACAGATTTGTGCAGGCAAAAACAGTTCGTATTTACTCTACAACTGTTTCGGTTAAAGCCTGCTGTCATTGGATCGATTGCGTTTCTCCTTACTATTGTGCAATCTCCTTAAAATCCATTTCTCCTCACTGCAGAGTGCATTTCTCCTTACTGCATTTGGTCTTTAAAAGATCCTGCTCACCACATACCAAACCAGACAGAGATCGCAACTGAAGAGTTCTGTTCGAAAAGCTTATTGCGAAAGCAAAATGAAATCGACTTTATTGAAAGTCATTTTCAAATTTTTTCTTTCTCAAATTGCGTAGGTCACTTACACGGCGCAAGATTCACGTGAGATTTTGTCTGCACGATATCGCCAGACACGCCCCCAAAAAAATCAAATCACAGCAGTCAATGACACGGGAGAGATTTTAACGCGATGCTCGCACACGATTGCAACTCGTAGAAGTCACTTACACGTTGAGACTGCGCGCCAGCGATTCTCGTAAAATCAGGTCGGCGGAAGAGTCGCTATCGCACTGGTTCACTTACACGGTGCGAGATAGTTTCAAAGCGCGGCTTGCTGGTTTTGAATTTGCAAAAGCCAAATGCCGCAAAAGCACTTCAAACGTGCAGCTTGTCAGCTTTTGCATTTGAAACAATCACGCTTCGGAAGTTTGAAAACCGTTTGAAGCCAACGCAAGCGTAAAACGAAATACAGGGAATACAATTAAGCAGCTAATTTCGTTAAAACTTGCAATGAAAATGCAAGGTGAAAGATGAAGCACTAAACGCTTGAAATTACACGAAAAGCTTATTTACTCTGTATCATTTTGAGTTAGCTTGGATGGAGCAAAGTCAAGCGGGCATTAATGCTCATAATTTATTTAAAATTCTGTCATTTACCCTTTAGGTCTTGGTTTTTCTCCACTGCAACCTGCAACCCATCTTTAAGTGTTTCTTGTTTGGTTATACGTAATATTTGGTAGAATAAAATAATAAAATTTATCAACATTTTTGTGCAGTTAATTCTAAAAACAGTTTTGAAATTACCTTTTCTCCAAGCATGTGTGACTGACAAATTTGTATTGTTTATTTCCTTAGTAGTGCACAAGTATTTTGTATTTTAAAGTAGATCTGTGCTGTTGTATTATACGAAATGCTAATTGTTAAATTTTATTTTTAAGTTTACGTTTTGAGTTCTTCTGCAGTGATACCAGACGCCTTCCGTCGCTACCGAAGCACTGGATCTTTTTTAATTAAACCAACATTCAAAAAAACCCATATAACATTTGTATAATACGTGTTTTTTTCGTGTAATTTTGTTATGGAGCTACTAAACCACAGCTGTTACAAAGCACCAATATCCATAATAATAAAATAAGCAGCACATGCATTTGCTAAACTCTAGGCAATTACAGTAAGTATTGTGCGGAGAATAAATTATTATGAACAGTGAAAAAATACGTCAGTCTTCATTCCTGGCGTAATTCAAATGAAAAAGCGCCATAAAACCATTAGAAATTGAGAACATGATTTGCTTAGAAATAGCATTTTCGTGAAATTAATGTTTAATTACAATATGCGGTGCAGTAGGTGCTATGTTTCTCCACTTAAATGTTGTTATTTTAACCGCGAGAGATGCCGGTAAGCTACAGGCAATCTCTGGTCAGAAAAGAAAGCAAACGCTAACACGTTTTTAGCCGACAAAAACCAGTGGATGGTACTTGTATGTAAGGTGCTGGACCCAACGAGTGAACATAGGATGTGAACCTACACTGCTAGCACTGTTACAGCACCGATTGACCTTTTTTGTGTTGCCCCGCTCCAGTTTCGGAATTCGGCCGCTTTTTGCTTTTAGTTTGCTCAGTTTGTGTACGTCACTTTATTTTCCGCAGCCATTGGCTGCAAATAAACGTTTTAAAAATTACGCGCTTTTTGGCCGAGTTACCTCTGTACTGGCATTCCGTTTCATTCGAGCAACTGGCAAATGGACGTATTTTATTTTGAAGACCGCTCGTACGGCACTCTTTTAGTTCATTATTTTCTGGTTAAATTTCAGTTATTTTTTGCCATGCCGTACTGCTCCATATTATTTGTTTTGTCTGAACAATACAGTTTAAATTGGAGAATTTCAATTGTGGTTTGCCCAGACGGACAGGGTGAAGGCTCACGGTGAAAGCTCCAGAGTTTCGCTGGAGCACCTGCAGTCAACAGTTTTCTGTAACAACTCCATTTTCAAAATATATTGTCCAAATGCCATTATTGTGAATTCATTGTCTTAACTATTCTAGAGTTCTCAGATTTTTAATTTTTGTTTTTGCTTAGTCAAAATATTAGCAATGACAAAGTTGATTACACTGTTTTATACAAGAACAATTTTGTAAAAACACGAGGCTCATTTTTGCTCAAAATCTAAATACAAATTTGGGAGAACAACCGAAAAAGAATAAATTCCAGATCAAAAAGGTTTTGTGGTATTTGCAAGCAAAATTGCAACAATTTTGAGACTAGAGAGTGCTGTTGCGCACTGCGCAGGTAGCAAAAAAACTTTTTGGCTCTCGTTCAAATGAAAATTGGTGCTCGCTTTTTCGCTTTTCGTAATTTTACGATGCTGCAAAAGCAGCTAAAAAGGCGTTTACAAGCAGACAGATCATTAGGAATTAACAAACATGGTCGCCATAATTGACATCAATGATCTCAAAATTTAAGAACCAATCAAGAGCAACTGAAGCTCAACATTGGCAAAAAATTAAGAACAGCCAGCCTCAACTCAAAATTTACTAGTTCTTATTAAAAAAAAAGTGTACTTACGGTATGCAATGAAGCAGAATACAATCAAGGTACTGTTACCTGTGGTTAATTTATCATACATTTTATAAAAGGTTAAAGTCTTGCTTGATTGGGTTCACAGTTATCAGCAAATGACAGCCGTTTCTGCAGTAGACCAGTATTAGCATCAACAAAAAAATTAATACTTCTGCGTTTTAAACTAATATGAAGTAAATTTTGTTTCGAAATCACAATTAATTACGGTAAAAGCACTACTGACTATTTTGTACTATGAACACAATATTTTATGAAGTAAGTTTAGGAAAATCGCAGCCAGCGGCTCGCAAAGCATTTGTGCATTGCGCTATGCCGGGGCGCATAGGCGTAGCCAGGATTTTTGATTGGGGGGGGCCCAAACCACAAATCACATGCAATGACGTCATCAAAAATTTTCAAAAAAGGAACTTTTTGTAGGGCAAATATATCGTAGAATGGAAGATCTGAAGTCGTGGTCTGTTGTCACCTAACCAGGATTTTGGTGAAGGAAGAGAGCGAAATCTAACAGTTAAAAAGCAAAAATGTCTAACTTAGGAGACGTGTTGAGAAAGCTAGTGTACTCAAACGTATCACAGCGGGGGTCTGGGGGCGGAGCCCCCAGCCGCCGGTGGCTATGGGGGTCTGGGGACAAAGCCCCCAGCCGCTGGGCGATTTTTGTAAGTTTTTGGAAAAAAAAGCTATTTTAATCCCATTGGATCACATTTCGCACGCGTTCACAGCCATTTGAAAGAACTAGATTTTTAACATTAAAAGCCAATTGAAAATTTTTGATTCTTCAATCCTTCTTTTACTTGCAATTAAAGTCCAAAACACGTTTAACATCTTGCATTGTGGTGTAAAGTTTTAATTGTAAGTGATTTGGTCCATATTGGGGGAAATGAGGCACATTGCCTCCTGCAATACTTTAGCAGTAAATAATAATCCACTAAAAGAATTTCCTTTCGTGAAGTTAACCATTTATAGGAGTACATGTACGGCCAAAGGACCCAGGACCCCTCAATTCATATTCAATAATTTGTTCAATGAGTATTTTCCTAGCTATTTTTTTAAAAGTATTTTGTGCGTAAAAACTGGTGAGGTGGAGGTGAATCGTTATTGAAAAATGGTCCAATAGATGGTTACGCTTACTAAACATGTTATTCCCGGGCCGGATTTACATTGCGCGGGGTCCCTGGCACTAAGGGGATTTTTCAACATCTTCCTGCCAAATATAAATGAAGACCAAAAAAGTCCTACTATCTGAGGGCGGGGCCCTGGCACTGGTTAATATGGCAAATCCGGCGCTGGTTATTTCATTACGTCCATAAAAAGTTTAGATGAGGGCCTGAGGTAGCAACTATTAGGACAAAAAAATTGATTTCACCCTGGTTATACGTTTAATTTGGTTGGAAAAAATTGAAATAGGGAGGTGCGCCGGGCCCCCCTGGTCGTCAATATCATTTATTGTTAATTACTGTTGTGCGCGTGTACTGTTGTACGCAAAGAAGCTAAAAGAAACTGAAAATGAAGAAACAAGACTTTTTTGCCAAATTTTTGTCATTGGTGGCATTTCGATTGAAGGGGCCCGGGCCCCCTGGGCCATCCACCTGGCTACGTCTATGATTTTGAGATAAGATCGCACCTTTAAGTTCTTTCATAAAAAAAAACATTTAAATCAAAATTAAAACAAGTTTTTTTCCAAAACGTGGAGGACTCGAGTCAAGTCACTTGACAGTTTTTTGAGACGTACAAGAATTTCATGACATTATTATGACGTGGACACGTGGTCGTCATTATCATTACTTACTTTTGTACGCGGAAATCCTAAATAAAGAAACTGCAATTCCGGACAAGGACAACGTATTGGCTATGCTCTCATTGTATCTATCATTGGTAGTATTTCAATTGGGGGGTTTGCTTTACCGCCTGTGTTATAACATTAAGTTCATAATAACGTTAAACGAAGGCTTGGGGTTGCAACTTTTAGAAAAAAACTCTTAAATTTCTTACAGGTTTTGCATATAAATTATTAAAAATTTGAATTAAGGGGATCCTGGCCCGGGACCCTTAGTCGTCAGTCAGGGGCTCTGGGGCTCCCTGGTTGTCAGTTAGAGGCCCTGGGGCCCTCTGGTTGTCAATTAGGGTCCCCGGGGTCCCCTGGTAGTCAGTTAGGGCCCCCCTGGTTGTCAATCAGGTTCCCGGGGCCCCCTGGTTGTTAGTTACTGGCCCCCTGGTTGTGGGTTAGGGGTCCCGAAACCCCTGGTTGTTAGTTAGGGACCCCCTGGCCGTTATTTGGGGGCCCCGGGGCCCTCTGGTTGTCAGTTAGGGGCCCAGGGCCCCCTGGTTGTTGGTTAGGGGCCCCTGGTTATTAGTTAGGGGCTCTGGGGCCCACTGGTTGTTAATTAGGGGCCCCGGGCCCCCATGGTTATCGGTTAGGGGCCCGGGGGCCCCTACTTGTTGGTTTGGGCCCCATAGTCGTTAGTTTTTGCCCCCTGGTTGTTAGTTAAGGGCCCCGGGGCTACCTCATTGTCATTAATGTTATTGTTAATTATTGTTATGTGCGTAATTGCTGAAAAAAAACTGCAACTAAACAGCGCTAGCCTATACGTTGTCGTAGTTTCTATCATTGGTGGTATTTTAATTGGGGGGGCCCGGGCCCCCTGGGCCCCCCCCTGGCTACGCCTATGCCGGGGCGACTCGTAAATTGCATACGATTTGCTGTTTACTCGAGCGCGACTTAGCCCTGGGACTCTCGAGACGTTGAAATCGACCTCGTGTAAGTGATCACGAGCGAGAACGATTCTTGCATCGAGTCGTGCAAAATATAATCGACATCGCAAATCGCAGGTGTTACTTACACGGCGGCGATTCTTGCTTAACGCGATCGCGGCAAGCGAGTGTCGCGTCGTTTTAGTAACCGCTCTGCGACAGAGATTTTCACGCATAAAAAATCATTGAATCGCGTTGCAAAAAAGTTGCCCGTGTAAATGCGGCTTTACATGAACATACAATATGATTCAACAGCGTCTCCGCTATACAGGCCCGGCGCCAGGATAGCGTGACTGGAGAGGCATTAACAAATTTTTTTTGGGGGGGGGCACAAAAACTTCAATTCTTCGAATTCGAGAGTGTGGACTAAAAAACAAAGATCTTCATCGCGAAATTCCACGAATTCTGGAGTAAAGACCAAAAAAGCAAAAAAAAAAAACAAACAAAAGGTCTTTATCTCAAAAATAGCGCGAATTTTCTCCAATTCTGGGGTAAAGACCACAAAAAAAGCGTCTTTATTGCAAAATATCCGCAAAAAACAGTTCTTGCTCACGAATTCTTTGGGAGTTTCAGGCCTCAAAATGCATTTCAGTGGCACCAAACCTGTTACTTTTTTTGGGCACAATCCTCGCTCGGGGGCACAAGTCTCGTTTGGGGGGATATAAGCAGCAAGCAGTGATTTTGGGGGGTACGGCCCCAGAATGCCCCCCGTGGCGCCGGACCTGCTGCTATATGCAGTGTAAAATAAAAAGAAAGCATTTTCTGTACCTTTATGTTATCTCCAGTTTTGATTTTGATCCTAAACACGTCAATAAAGTAGCTGTAGAGAGATGCTTTGTGGTTTACTAGGAGCTGAAAGCAGTGGTAGGAAGGGCCTGCTAACGTCGACTATACTAGCGCCGACCATCCAATCACGTCGGGGTCACCAGTTTAGCGACTCTAAGTATTTTAGCAAAACGTCGAACAGACCGATAAGTTTGAACCGCTTATTTATTCGTAATAAACACTGCATAAGAATTTCGTTTTTCTGACTGTCTGAGTAAGGGAGTCAACGTCGGCTCGCTCCAGCGTTATATACCAACCGCCATTGTATACCGTTGTTACGTCAAGTAGACAAGAGCGTCACAGTGATAAAACGAATGGGCAAATTTGATTGGTGCGCTGTAATTGAGAAACAATGGTACAATTTATGGAAGCGGCAAAAAGTGCTATCGCTACAATATCATGAATTTAAACTGTCTTATCAATACCGATAAATTTTACCTTCTTAATTTTGTTTTACGAGTGGAGGCATTTTTGCCCATTAGGTTTTCGTGATAAATCCGTTCAGAAAAACGAATTTTATTTCAAATCAACTTGATTTTGAGTCAAAATTTATTACAAAATGACTCCTGAAAATTTGAAGTTGTTAAGGTAACGAGAAGATTCTCGATCTTTTGAGGTTTTCCAAAGTTACTTTCCGAAATCTAAGTGTTTTTTGCCACAAATGACGTCATGAGACGTTTTTGTCACATAACGAACTTGACTTAAGTATTTCATGATTCAGTATCAGAAACAAACTTATGTACAAAATTTGAACCGCCCGGGACGTCATCGCAAAAATGACGCCTTTTTTTCAAAATATGGCTGTGACGTCACAATGACGACGTCATCGACTTAATTCCAATTTTTCTGAAAAGTTTTGGTGAACACAAATCCGTATTTCAAATTTGGTGTTTCCATGATTTTTAGTTTAGGAGTTACATTTTTGCCTCTTTCTCCTGTATAAAAAACCGTGGTCAAACACCCGTGGAAAATAGGGTTGATATTACCGTATAAACAACCCAACATTTTATGGCAACTACAATTAAGTTTTTTATGGTTCTTCACTACTTCATTTTCTGTTGATATTAATATGCAAACATGAAATTAATTTATTTAATTTTCCTTTTAAAGAAAAATAATGCTATTTAGCCTTGGGCAGGGGTGCCGAAACCAGGGGGGATGGGGGATATATCCATTCCAATAATATGAGTATGGTCTACATCTGCATCCCCCCCCCACTAATTTGACTCTGGTTTGCATCTGAGCGCACAGCAGTGTAGCCAGGAGGGGTGGTTGGGCTATAGCCCCCTCCCATTGGCCTGTCAACCAAAATGCAGAATAAGAAAAACACCACGTTATTAGCTCTTTTGAGACTGTTTTTTGCGCTGGAATTGAATAAAAAATAATTTAAAGCATCTTTTGAAACATATATTCAGGGGGGGCTAACTGTCAAAAATTAAAGTCAGAAATCAATAAAAACTTTTAAAAATGCACAAAAACAAACAATCAAATTTGATCGCTAGCGTAAAAACGCCAAGCATAGGTTTTATCAACAAATATATTATAAACTCAGGAATAAGGGGAGGGGGGCTATTCGATGTTAGTTAATTACTAATCACCTTTCTCAAATATCTTTCCATTAGCCCCCCGAATTATTTTTTTTATAAAATATAGACGAAATAGATTACTCCGTGTGAGTTTTATTAAATAATAGGATTTTATGATTTACCAGCATGTAAATAAGAGAACTGCAATGTTATCATTAGCCACTTCCCATATAGTCCATTAATGCAACCAGTTGAATCATGATGCGCTGCCAATTGCATTATTTTTTATTGAAATAGCTCTAAACTTAAGTTATTTTTGCTAAAAAATGCAAGCTTTTGGAGCGCTGGGGGCTCCGCCCCCAGATCCCCGTGCCTCCGGCGGCTGGGGGCTCCCCCCAGACCCCGAAAATAGCCCCCCATTGCGAATTTCTGGCTACGCGCCTGTGAGCGCAGGTTTCCACTTGAAATCGAGGAAAAAAGTGTTCCATTTTTGGGAAGACCTTTTTTTGGTCTTTACTTAATTTACTTACCTGAAAAAAATCGTGGTCGAGGTTTATCCCCCCAATGTTGAAAATAGGGCAAAATTGGGGTGAAATTGCAAATTATCCCCCCAATACTCAACAAAGATCGACACCCCTGGCAGTGGGGCAACCAGGGGCTAAAATGATTTTAGCCCTCTCTTAGCCAAATCATTTAGAAAGTTTAGAACAAAAATACAAGCGTTTAAATGTACTTTGGACTTGATCTGTAAGTAAGGGACTATTACAGGCTGTCTACCCTTTTTCTCAACGCGGGCAATGGTTTTGCCTGAATATCTTCTCGGGCCGCTTTTGCTGCGAGAGCCGAAAGCAAAGTTTAAATCTTGTTTTTACAGTATTTTGGTAAAATTACAGTGCACTGACTTTAACAATTACCGGTAATTAACACTTAAAGCGGTATTAAACTTTGGAAGTGACTGTTTCACTAGAAATGGGTAACTGGTTTTCGGTCACGGAGTGTTTCATTTCCGCACTGCAGCAACTGATGGCTGGTCACTCAAGTGTCAAAAGTAACAGTTCGGTAACCGTTTACGGTTAATAAGTGAAGCCATTTTATGGCTGATTCTTGCTAAGTTATATGTAATTCAAACGGAAGAAAAAACAGCTGGTTTTGATCGTCTTTAGTTTTTAGCTATAAACAACAAATGCGAAACAACACTATCGTATTCAGGCTCACAATCAATATATTTCGAATGAATGAGTGGGGCGCAGAGGGAGGTGAACCAAAACCAAAATTGCTTTGTGTTTCGAAAATATTTATCCAGCGAACGGCATGCGAAGAAAATAACCACGTATGTGCTACGTCAAACGAGACGTTATTGAAAAAGATTTTTTTTGCTCAACCAAGCCATTGCAACTGCCTCCAAGCGCGTAGCTAGCAATCTGCAATGGAAAGAAAGGTGCTATTTTGGGGGTCTAGGGGTGAAGGTCTAGGAGTTTGAGAGCAATGCCCCAACCGCTTGAGGCAATGGGGCCTAGATAGTGGAGCCCACAGACCTCGAAGACTTTGCAATGTTTGTTTTGAAAATGAACTTAATTTTAGGTAATACAGTTATTTCTGTATTTATGATTGATGTCAAATTTAAGTTAGTGCATTATTCGGTATTAACTTCTGTGCTTAGGATCATGTTAGGATATGACTAAAATTATATTTAACTTATTAGCAATAACATGCAGCTCTACACCTTAATACAACAGCAAATTTATGGATTGTGCCATCAAATTAAAATTTATTACCGGTTGTATTTTGTTAGCAGTATTTTATTTTTGCCGGCCAGTTTGTGGAAAGGTAATGCGTTCGTCTCTGTAGCGGAAAGTCAGAGGTTCAATACTCGGTTAAATCGGACAGTGTTGCCAATAGCTCGCTACTGCGCTGCGACATTTCTTCAAAAGGAGCTATGTTGCCTGTGGACGTAATCACGCGGAGATAGGGCCCCGCCAACTCGTTTTGGCGTAATAAAAAAGCGTTCTCATCGCGATCCAAGCCAGCTTTGTCGCCAAATTCTGCTGCAATTACTTTGAAATTTATACTATGGAGATTGCAAAACACTTTCGACAATGATATTGAAATATATGGGCCACGATTTCAAAGTAGCTTAAATAAGTACGCCTACTTTACATAATCTACTGTAAGTTGCCCAACCTTAACTCTGGTGTGACCATAGTCACTAAACAGAGGTGGAGTCCTCGAGGACGTCCTTGGCCTCGAGGACACATTTTGAAGTCCTTGGCCTTGAAGATTACTAATCCTCAAAAATGCCCTGTCCTAAGCTCGAGGACATTCTATTTTTTAATTGGTTAAAAAGGAAAATAACCAAACAAAAATAAACCTAAACTTCTAGTCTGTCAATTCATTTCTTTTCTTTATTGGAAAAATAATACTGTGTCATAGCAAAGAAGTCATAGTAAACCTTATTTTAAATGGAACTTTGTGAAAGCCCCTAATCGGAGAATGGAGGGTCAAAAGGCAGTATAGAATAGTTCTTTTATTTCTGCTAATACTTCCGGTGCGGGAGGTACAAACTGCAAAGCACTAAAACTATCCGGACCATTCAGTAGCGTAGCCAGGAGGCGGGCGGGAGGGGGCAACAGCCCCCCTCCCATTGGCCTGTCAACCAAAATGCAGAATAAGAAAATTACCACGTTTTTCGCTCTTCTGAGACTGTTTTTTGCGCTGGAATGGACTAAAAAATGATTTAAAGCATCTTTTGAAACATATATTCAGGGGGGGGGCTAATTTGTCAAAAATAAAAGTCACGAATCAACGAAAACTTTGAAAAATGCCCAAAAATAAGCAATCAAATTTGATCGCTAATGTAAAAATGCCAAGCATAGGTTTTATCAACAAATGTATTATAAACTCAGGAATAAGGGAGAGGGGGGGCTATTCAGTGTTAGTTAATTACCCATCACTTCTCTCAAATATCTTTTCATTAGCCCCCCCCCAATTATTTTTCTTTATAAAATATAAACAAAATAGATTACTCCGTGTGAGTTTCATTGAATAACAGAATTTTGTGATCTACCAGCATGTAAACAAGAAAACTACAATGGTATTATTAGCCACCTTCCACATAGCCCATAAATGCAACCAGTTGAATCATGTTACGCTGCCAATTTTTATGCTACGTTTTAAAAACATTATTTTCTATTAAAATAGCTCTAAAAGTAAACTATTTTTGCAAAAAAATGCAAAATTTTCGAGCGCTGGGGGCTCCGCCCCCAGACCCCTAGCCTCCGGCAGCTGAGGGCTTCGCCCCCAGACCCCCATTGGCCTCCGGCGGCTGGGGGCTCAGCCCCCAGACCCCCAAATTAGCCCCCCATTGCAAATTTCTGGCTACGCACATGGGACCATTACAAGGGATACGAGGGCCACAACCGTTTTGGAGTTGCTAATGCTGAAGCATGACCGTGCCTATCTGAATCTGTTTAATAAGGAAATGTAATACAGTATTAGGGATAACCTATTACCCTAAAAATGTTAATATATCCCTGATATGAAGCGCATCTTGCGAAGGCCAACACTTCTGAAAATATGCTAGCAAATAATGCGAAAAATTTGTTTGGCATGAAAAAGAACAACTTTAATCACCGGCAATATTAAGCGGTCAGCTGGAGTTAAAGCTACATCCGCTGAACGATTTATTGCTGATAGGGATCCGAAATAATTAACTATACTGTACCAGAACAAACGC
The DNA here is from genome assembly GCA_963965965.1 of Trididemnum nubilum. NCBI lineage: Eukaryota > Metazoa > Chordata > Ascidiacea > Aplousobranchia > Didemnidae > Trididemnum > Trididemnum nubilum. Next base: position 28,295,702 of record OZ014482.1, on the reverse strand, counting down.
TGCATGAAGAATTATTAAAAAAGCAAGTGTGAAATGAAATATAACTATAATTGTTCGAATGCCTGGAAAGATGCACGCTGCACTTAATCAATTTTCATACGACGTCTATTAATACAGGTAGGCGAAGCTTCCACGAAAAGTTTGTGCAATTAAAAAAAACAACAATAATTGATTATTTTTGCGTTTCCACAATAGTGGGTATTTTGAAGATGAACCCCGGGGCAAATGTCTTCAATGCCTTTCTCTTCAATACGGGCCTGCTGGGAACCCCAGGTTACTTTCTGCGGTTACTGTAAATACTTTATGTCAAATAGTGCAAAGTGTGTTTTGGCAGTCGAAACGAACGCGCTCATTGGAACAACCGACGCGCGCGTCGCGTGTTCCTATTTGTTTTTACTCGGCCATTTTCCAACTGACGAGTGCGAAATTTCAGACTTTTGCTTATAACTCGAGAACGGTTTTGTCTAGCTACATGAAATTTTGACAGCGGATTATTGAGTTACATGTTTGTAACAAATTTTGAGGCAATAGGTCACGTGACTTTGGTTTTAGAACCCGAAAACCGCACCGAAAGTTTGGCGTAAAAAGCGGTCTCAGTCAAAAACGGCTTAAGTACAGCAAAAAATATTTCATAGGGTTGTATGTCTTAAGATACCCTTTCATCCCAACCAACCCACTTTTGGCCGCGATGAGGTTCATTTCTTTTTTTTTTCCTTTTTTTTCCTTTTTTTCTTCCTAATTTTTGTACGCTCTTCTCCTAAACCACAAAACATCGAAATCTAATTTTTGTGTAAAGTTGTTGAGCTGCAAACGCAATTCTTTCTCTCGAAATTTTTTGGGGCAACTCCACTGGGAACCCCCCCAAAATGGGGACCCAAAAAATCCATTTTTTGAACGGCTTAACTTAGAGTGCTACTTTCTTTTGATGTCAGGAGATATTTAACAGACAAATATTTTGACATAGTTTGGGGGTGGTGCCATCCCCCGGGGCCCCCCAAATGGACCCCCCAAAAATCAATTTTTGAACGACTCAACTTAGAGTGCCAGTGTTTTATGATATCAGAAGATATTTGACAGACAATATTTTGACATAGTTTGGGGGTGCCATCCCCCGGGGCCCCCCCAAATGGACCCCCCAAAAATCAATTTTTTGAATGGCTCAAGCTAGAGTTCTACTTTTTTTTGATACCAGTCGATATTTAACAAACAGATATTTTGATATAGTTTGGGGGTGCCACCCCCCGGGGAACCCCCCAAATGGACCCCACAAAAATCCATTTTTTGAATGGCTCAAGCTAGGATACCAGTGTTTTATGATATCAGCAGACATTTAACAGACAAATATTTTGACATAGTTTGGGGGTGTCAATCCCTCCGGGGACTCCCCCAAATGGACCCCCTAAAAATCAATTTTTTGAATGGCTCAACTTAGAGTGCCAGTTTGTTTTGATATCAGGAGATATGTTACAGACGAATATTTTGACATAGTTTGGGGGTGCCACCCCCCAAATGGACCCCCAAAAATCAATTTTTTGATTGGCTCAAGCTAGGGTGTCATTGTTTTATGATATCAGGAGATATTTAACCGACAAATATTTTGACTTTACTTTTCTGGAGGTTCTATAATCAGAGATTTTTGATTAATTGCTGATTTTACGGTAGCCAAAAAGTACTTTTGAGCGTCATAGCATTAGGTACGCATCAGTCGTTCACTGGGTTTGCGTTCACTCGTTTGTTCATTGATAGGCATTAGATGCAACACGTGCACTACACCGTAAAGAAAAGATTGCCTTAAAATTGAATTGGCGAAATGTGGAAAAACTAAATTTTTTCCAACTTAAACTAAACTAAAGTTTTTCTAACTTAACTTTTAGGGTAGTTTCTCTCAAATCGCTTTCAAAATTATCTAATCTCCTTTGAAAGCTTCAGTAGCAGACGCTTTCCCTAACCGACCAGTGCTCGAGGGGATAGAGCGTATGCTGTAGTCGACGGTTGACGGTAGACTACAGTTCGATTGCCGGTCTGGTCAAATCAAAGACTATAAAATTGGTATTCACAGCTTCCCTGCATAACGTTCAACAATTAAAGAGACAATGTGAATCCTCCACCATGTGTGGTAGACAGGTGGCAGCTTGACTCGAAGACCGAAAAATCCCCTTGCTATCTCCTGATCAAGGCAGCTTGGTGAATAAAATGTAATTACAATTATATTAAATTATTATATCGAGATGAAATTGAATTTTCTTACTTGATTATGCCCAGACATTGTAAATAATAACTACGCTTCTAACAACAAAATTAACTTATAAAACTTGAGTACACACTCATAGGCGTAACCGGAGGAGGGCAGAGGTGGGGGGGCCAGGGGGCCCGGGACCCCCCAATTGAAATACCACTAATGATAAGAAATTATGACAACATAGCCTAGCTATTTTTAGTTGCAGTTACGGACTAAGATGGAGCCCCGGGGCCTCTAACAAACAACAAGGGGGGCCCTACCCGACAACCAGGGGGCCTCTAACCAACAACCAGGGGGCTCCGGGGCCCCTAACTAACGCCAGGGGGCCCCTAACCAACAACCAGGGAGCCCCGGGGCCCCTAACTGACAAGCAGGAGCCCCGGGGCTTCTAACTGACAAACAGGCTAATTGGCAACCAGAGGCCCCCAGGGTCCCTAAGTAAGCCAGGGGGTTCCGGGGCCCCTAACCGACAACCAGGGGGCCCCGGGGCCCCTAACTAACGACCAGGGGGCCCCAGGGACCCTAACCAGCAACCAGGGAGCCCCGGGGCCCCTAACTGAAAAACGAAGGCTCCGGGGCCTCTAACTGACAAACAGACTAATTGGCAACCAGAGGCCCCCAGAGCCCCTAACTAACAACCAGGGGGCCCCGGGGCCCCTACCCGACAACCAGGGGGCCCCGGGGCCCCTAACTGACAAACGAGTGCTCCCAGGCCTCTAAATGAAAAACAGGAGGCCTTGGGGCCCCTAATTGACGATCAGGGGCCCCCTGGACCCCTAACTAATAACCAGAGGGCCCCAGGGCCCCTAACTGACAACCAGGAAGCCCCTAACCGACAACCATGGGGATCCGAGCCCCTAACTAACGACCATAGGGCCCCAGAGACACTAACTAACGACCAAGGGGCCCTGGGACAACCAAGGGGCCCCGGGGCCCCTAACTGACAATTGGGGGCTTCGGGCCTGTAACTGACAAACAGGAGGCCCTGGGGCCCCTAATTGACGACCAGGGGGACCTGGGGCCCCTATCTGATGACCAAGGGTCCCGGAGCAGGGGCCCCGCAATTCAAATTTTTAATATATACGCAAAACCTGTGAAAAATCTAAAAGTTTTGTGCTAAAAGTTGCAATCCCAGACCCTCGTTTAACGTTATTATGAACTTAATGCTATAACACAGGCGGTAATGCAAACCCTTAACTGAAATACTACCAATGATAAATATAATGAGAGCATAGCCAGTATGTTGTCCTTGTCCGGAATTGCAGTTTCTTTAATTTAGGATTTACGCGTACAAAAGCAAATAATAATAATGACGACCACATGTCCACGTCATAATAATGTCATGCAATTCCTGGAGGTTTCAAAAAACTGTCAAGTGACTTGACTCGAGTCCTCCACGTTTTGGAAAAAAAGTTATTTTTTTTGAATTTTGCTTTAAATGTATTTTTGTGAAAGAACTTAAGGGCGTGATCTTATCTCAAAATCATACGCGTAGCCAGGGGAGGGTGGCCCAGGGGGCCCGGGGCCCCTCAATTGAAATGCCACCAATGACAAAAATTTAACAAAAAAATCTTGTTTCTTCATTTTCAGTTTCTTTTGGCATCTTTGCGTACAACACTATACGCATACAACAGTAATTAACAATAACTTGTATTGACGACCAGTGGGCCCGGTGCACCCCCATAATTCAATTTTTTCCAACCAATTTAACTGCATAACCAGGGTGAAATCAAGGATTTTTGTCCTGAAAATTGCAACCTCAGGCCCTCATCTAAACTTTTTATGAACGTGACGCAATAACCAGCGCCGTATTTGCCATATGGCACCGTGCCAGGGCCCAGCGCTCAGATGATAGAACTATTTTTGGTCTTCACTTATATTTGGCAGGAAGATGCTGCAAAAATCCCCCAAGTGCCAGGGGCCCCTCACAATATAAGTCCGGTCCAGGAATAACATGTTTAGTAAGCGTAATCATCTATTGTACCATTTTTCAATAACGATTCACCTCCACCTTGCCAGTTTTTACGCACTAAATACTTGAAAAAAAAATAGCTAGAGAAAATGCTCATTGAACAAATCATCGAATTTCAATTGAGGGGGCCTGGGTCCCCTGGTCGTACATGTACTCCTATAACTGGTTAACTTCATGACAAAACAAAAACCTTGAAGGAAAATCTTCGAGTGGATTACTATATCCTGCTAAAATATTGCAGTGAGCAATGTGCATTACTTACCCCTACATGGACCAAATCACTTACAATTAAAATTTAACACCATAATGCAAAATTTTAAACGTGTTTTGGACTTTAATTGTAAGTAAAAGGAGGATTGAACGGTTAATTTTTTTCGATTGACTTTCAAATGTTAAAAACCTAGTTTTTTCAAATGGCTTCGAACACGTGCGAAATGTGATCCAATGGGACTAAAATCGCTTTTTTTTCCAAAAACTTACAAAAATCGCCCAGCGGCTGGGGGCTTTGCGCCCAGACCCCCATAACCACCGGCGGCTGGGGGCTCCGCCCCTAGACCCCCGTCTGTGATACGTTTGAGTACACTAGCTTACTCAACACGTTTCTTAAGTTAGACATTTGCATTTTCTAACGATTAGTTTCGCCCTATCCGTTTACCAAAATTCTGGTTAAGTGCCAACAGACTACAGCTTTAGATCTTGCATTCTACGATATATTTGCCCCACAAAAAGTTCCTTTTTTGAAAATTTCTGATGACGTCATTGCATGTGATTTGTGGTTTGGGCCCTCCCAATCAAAAATCCTGGCTTCGCCTATGCTACCACATGCAGACTTTTCTTGTGAAATTTTTTTACACCGCGGTTCCTAAAATGCGAGTGTCGAGAGCAATTTTTTCGTTAGGTATAAAAATGTTTTTCGCCTAAAGAGGTTAAGCGATGCACATTTTCAAGTGCTTGTATTTTTTAAAGGAAATCAATTTGTTGTTTACTAATTGGGTAGCGTGCATAATTAGTAGGCTACGTAACCTATTGAGGTTTGAGTTTCATACCGTAACCTGGTGAGGTTTGAGCAGTGAGTCAATTAAATTTATACATTTCGAAACGTCACACTTGCGCTTGCGCTAGCGGTTGCACTTGCGGCGCAATTATTTTTTTGGGGCTTGCGGAAACGCTTGCGGCGCAAGATTTTCAGAGTAGTTGCGCGTGCGCTTGCGGTGCAACTTTTATGACTTGCGCTGCCCACCTCTGACAATGTGGTAACGAAATGTAACATTAATCAACTGGCCACGTACTTAATGGAAGCAGAAAGGCTTTCTGAGTTTGGCTAGTAAGTAGTTACCAAACAAAACAACAATAACACAGCAGCTACAGTTGCAATAGGCCCAGATGAGGCCTACACAATGTGTAAGTGGACTTTACCTAACGGTAGCAGATTTGCTTGCACCGCTGCCCTTTAATAACCATAATAAAAAAAATTTTCAGGCGACTTCCAATTCAGAGTTGTAAACAAGCCGACTAGTTCAGGCCTGAAACCGGCCCGAATCTCAAAATTTACGCCCGAACCAAAAATTAATTTGAAGCCTAAATCATGCCCGAAAAAATCCCAAAAGTTAAGTTAGGTCTGAAAAATTTAGCAATGTTGCCAAGTTATTTTGATTATATTTTTGTGCACCTAAGACAAAAAGTACGTCTCCGGCCCGAATTAAGCCCGAAGTTTTTGTCAACTTTAGACCCGAACCGGGCCCGAATCCGGCCCGAACCCGAACCTGACCCTAAACGCCCGGCCCGATTTACAACTTGCCCGACTTACAACTCTGTTCCAATTGCGAACAACAAAAAAGGTCTTCGCAAATTTTTCGCGAGGTTTCTGGCGTATTCCAACAAGATTTCGATGTTACATAAAATAGTGCTGTCCTCGAGCCGAGGACAGGGCAATTTTCGAGGAATTGAGGCTTCGAGGCCAAGGACTTGACCTTCGAGGCCAAGGCCAAGGACTTCAAAATCTGTCCTCGAGGACGTCCTCGAGGCCAAGGACGTCCTCGAGGACTCCATCTCTGATAATTTATCAAACAGCTTGTCCATCCAGTTTCCACGCTACGACCTGACTATTAACTGCCATTCCGCCTACTCTGGCATGCTCCGACCTACTGACCTACGAAAGCAAGCCCCACAACCCACAATGCACTGCTTATTACGCTCGTAGTGCAACACTCTGCATCAATGCATAAACATTGCACTACATAGTGGTGTAGTGCGCACTACAGCTGCATTCAAATTAGAGTGGAGCTTGGAGCCGGAGCGGAGTCGTAGCCGGGTTTTTCATTTTTTTATCCGGAGCCGGAGCGGAGCCGGAGTGCCAATTTTAAGAAAAAATTAGGAGCCGGAGTCTGACTTTAAAGTAGTTTTTAAAGTCGTAATGATGGTTGGTGGTAGAATGAGCCACTATTTTTGCTCTCTGGAAATGGAATATCAGAATATGTGAATACGCTTGGTGTTGCTAATTGGATTTTGATTATTGCGTCCGCTTCTTCAATCAATCACACGTTTGGTATACTTTAGTTTAATTCCAATTTGATGAAATATAATCCACAAAAAATGAAATGCCAAAAGCGAAATACCAAATAACGGTTTCTGAAAACGTAAAAAATGTGTAAGAAACTCTCACGTAAACATAATAAATTTATAATGGAAGTGCACACAAACACATGATTTATAGAGTGAATGATAATTTAACGTTTCTGTTTTTAAAGTCTTTAAAGTATTTAAATATCCTCAGTGTTATAAACAAACAATACTTTAACACTACTGTTATAAACATTGGAGTAAATAAAGCAAAAACAAAATAAACTCACCAATGAATTTTCGGACGCAGACGCAATAATTCCACAATTAAACTCGAATTTGAAATGACAAATCAGTTGAGCTGATGACTAATTCGAAAAGAGAGAGAGGGAGGGGGAGTCAGCTAAGCAGGGAGGTGTGCCAAAGGACACCAAAAGCAATAACTCTAAAAGCTAATATCGAGCAGTAAAGCTCTCAAAATGGACAATTTTTCAGTCCCAAAAATCTCAAGTCTCAATGACCTTGATAAATGCCACGTTAACTTGGCTCCTACTTAGAATTTGCTTGCTGACTCAGTTCTTCCAAAATGGGCCTCTGCACTCTGTCGCAACCAATCCAGACTGATTTGCCCTTGCAAGTTTGAGCTTGCAAGAATCACAAAATTTGCATGTAAATATAACACAAGAGATTTTCACACAAAAACGGTAATCTAAAATGTAAATGAGTTTCACGTCACAAAGGAATAATTAAACAGTTAGGCCTATTGGGCAAAGAACCGGATTTAAAAAAGGAAGTAATCTGCAGCAAATCAAAAGAGTGTGCACTTAAAATGTTATTCGAATTCCAAATAATCAAGTCTTGATCTTTATGTAAATGTGCGGATAAATAAAATCTGGTTCGAATCTTGAAATAAACAAATTAACAAATCGCCGCTACACTTGGCTTATCTCAGGCTATTGAGCAATATGACAACTGCTTCGAATTTTTCGTCGAAGCGTATTTTTGTTCAGAGTATTTCGGAGCGGAGTGTTGTTGTAAAATTTCAGACGAAGAGCTAGTTGTGCAAAACTTCCGGAGGGAGCCACACTCAAGCGTAATGGTACGTCGCTTTCGTAAGCTAAAAAGCTGCTGCTACGTAATTGCTATCCCCTCAGGCTGGCATCGCTGCCCCAACCCTAACTGTAATGCAAGGTTTTGAAGCAAAAAAAAGATAGCTTCGTGCATTTGCTTCCCAGTTCCTGCATTACACACTCACTACCCAACCGCGAATCGAACCCGGGTGCAGGGGGTTGGTAACTGAGCATGATAACTACCACACTGCACAGCTTGCAGCAATGCAACGACAAAATGTTGTATTTAAACCAAATGTATGAGAAAAAGGCAATGGCTTGTGCGTGAGCGTTTGCATGACTAGCTTCTACTAAATTTCGGAGCGGATTGGAGCCGGAGTCAGTTAAAAAATTTTGGAGTGGAACGGAGTGTAAAAATTAGCCACTTCGCTCTACTCTAATTCAAATGCGGAAAAATGACTACCGCGCATATAAATACAGGAAAAAAGTCTAATCGGGTGTTTTATCGTATTTTGTGTTTTTTCCTGTTTGAGCTGTTCGATATTGTTGTTTTACTTTTAGATTAATTTTTTTTGGCACCATCGATTTTTTTCATATGATTGTGATTAATTTGGCAAAGTCTAAAACACCAAAAAATGCAGCCAAAATCGACACATTTGAGTGATTTTCCAAATTTAATTTTGTGTGATTGTTCGAAAGTTTTCGGAAAACGTAACAAAGGCATTTTGTAACTAGATGGGAGTTTGCCAGCAAACCCAGTGAACGACCGACGCGTAGTTTATAATGCTGTGACGCTCAAAAGTACTTTTTGTCAACCGTGAAATCAGCAATTATTCAAAATATTTAATTTTGGAACCTTCATAAAAGTACAAATCAAGTCAAAAAATTATCAACGTTATCGTTTTTGATCCTAAAAAATAACCCATCAGGTTAAGTCATTGAAAAATCAATTGTTGGAGGGCAAATTTATGGTTTTTGGAATTTACAGGATATTGAGCACCAGTGCTGGGCACCGCAAGTTTTTTTTTTTAAGTCCGCAGTCCGCAAGTCCGCAACCGAATTTCAAATTGCTTAATCCGCAACCGCAAGTCGGCAATTGCATGTTTTTAAGCTTAATCCGCAAGTACGCAACGACGTTTCAGGATTCTTGAATCCGCAACCGCAAGTCCGCAACTTCAAAATTCTTGAAGTCCGCAAGCGCAAGTCCGCGACTTTTAATGAACCGAGTGGAAGAGTTTTGCAATCAACCATGTCCCGAAGTGATCTGCTCAGAGTTGATTAGCAAACATAAGTCAAAAGTTGTGACTTGTGGGAAGCATAGCAAGCGTATGGTGGATACATTCCACACAATATCTTAAGACATATAACCATGAGAAATATTTTTTGCCGTACTTAAGCCGTTTTTGACTTAGACCGCTTTTTACGCCAAACTTTCGGGGCGGTTTTCGGGTCATAAACCCGAAGTCACGTGACCGATTGCCTCGAAATTTGGTACAAACATAAAACTCATTAATCTCAAACTGCTGTCAAAATTTCATGTAGTTAGACCAAACGGTTCTCGAGTTATAAGCAAAAGTCTGAAATCTCGCACTCATTAGTTAGAAAATGGCCGAGTAAAAACAAAGGAACACGCGACGCGAGCGTCGGTCGTTCCAATTAAAGATATCTTCTTGGATACCCAAGAGGGTTTGGAATTTCAAACATTGTCAAAATATATATTTTATCGACAACTTGTACACTGTCTTCCCAGTTTCCAGTAACCTTTTCCATAGTTTGTCTTGTCTAAACCTGTGAAGGTGATTAAACCTGAGTAACTAAACCTGATTAACTTGTACAATGCACATGCGTTATTTTATCGACAACATAGCCACTGATAATAATAAAAAAACAAAAAAACATCGTATTCAAGCGTAAGCCATTGGAACTATGTCAAAATATTTGTCTCTTAAACATCTGCTGGTATAAAAAAAAAATTAACGTCCTAGCTTGAGCCATTCAAAAAATTGATTTTGGGGGATCCATTTGAAGGGGTCTCAAGGAAAGTGGTACCCCAAACCATGTCAAAATATTTGTCTCCTAAATATCTATTGATATCAAAAAAAACTGGCACCCTAGGTTAACCCATTAAAAAATTCATTTTTGGGGGTCCATTTGGGGGGTCCCCGGGGGGGTGGTACCCCAAACATGTCAAAATATTTATCTCTTAAATATCTACTGATATCAAAAAAAAACTGGCGCCCTAGGTTAAATCGTTAAAAAAAATTATTTTTGGGGGGTCCCCGAAGGGATGGTACCCCCAAATTATGTTAAAATATTTGTCTCTTAAATATCTACTGATAACAGAAAAAACTGGCACCCTAGCTTGAGCCGTTCAAAAATTTGATTTTTTGGGGCCCCATTTTGGGGGGGTCCCCGGGGGGGTGGTACCCCCAAATTATGTCAAAATATTTTTCTCTTAAATATCTACTGATATCAAAAAAACTGGCACCCTAGGTTAAATGGTTAAAAAACTTGCTTTTGGGGGGGTCCATTTGGGGGGTCCCCGGGGGGGTGGTACCCCCAAATTATGTCAAAATATTTGTCTCTTAAATATCTACTGATATCAAAGAAAAATGGCACTCTAGGTTAAATCGTTAAAAAATTTATTTTTGGGGGGGTCCATTTGGGGGGGTCCCCGGGGGGGTGGTACCCCCAAATTATGTCAAAATATTTGTCTCTCAAATATTTACTGATATCCAAAAAAACTGGCACCCTAGCTTGAGCCGTTCAAAAAATTGATTTTTGGGGCCTCATTTTGGGGGGGTTCCCGGGGGAGTTGCCCCAAAAAAATTTCAGGAGACACAATTGCGTATGTACCTCAACAACTTCACACAAAAATTAGATTTCTATGTTTTGTGGTTTAGGAGAACTCGAGCGTACAAGATTTAGGAAGAAAAAAAAGGAAAAAAAAGGAAAAAAAAAGGAAAAAAAAGGAAAAAAAAGGAAAAAAAAAGGAAAAAAAAAGGAAAAAAATAAGAAAAAAACCTCATCGCGGCCGAAAGTGGGTTGGTAGGGATGAAAGGATATCTTAAGACATATAACCATGAGAAATATTTTTTGCCGTACTTAAGGCGTTTTTGACTTAGACCGCTTTTTACGCCAAACTTTCGGGGCCGTTTTTGACTTAGACCGCTTTTTACGCCAAACTTTCGGGGCGGTTTTCGGGTCATAAACCCGAAGTCACGTGACCGATTGCCTCGAAATTTGGTACAAACATAAAACTCATTAATCTCAAACTGCTGTCAAAATTTCATGTAGTTAGACCAAACGGTTCTCGAGTTATAAGCAAAAGTCTGAAATCTCGCACTCATTAGTTAGAAAATGGCCGAGTAAAAACAAAGGAACACGCGACGCGAGCGTCGGTCGTTCCAATAAACAATTTGCAACAATGAATGAGTTTTGTGAATTTAAAGTCAAGCATTTACCAAGAAATCACTCGAGCGTGTCGATTCTGACTGCATTTCTTTTGGTGTTTTAGACTGTTCCGATTAATTAGCGGTTAGCAACATTGCTAAATGTTTATGACGTAGTATTGTTTCTGCCTTTTTTTTGCGGCAACAGTTTCCTCCGGAATGACAGTGGTGGCTCCTTAGAGCATACTTAGAGACGAGTAGACTAAGGATTTGTGTGTGGCTTAGATTTGGGTCAGAATTAATAAAAAACTTCGAAGTACATATGGTACCGTATTAGATAGTAGCAGGCAGATCTGGGATAAAAACTTTCGATGAATTACCGGTACACAGTAGGCCTACAGTACCGGTAGTCTTTGTGGGCAAAGGCGTCGGCAGAAAATTTTTCAGGAGGGGGCCAATAAGAATAGAGCCAGTATTAACTTCTAAAAATGGAAGAATTTTTGAAATTAAGAAGGTTTAAGACAGAGTGTAAGAAAATCCAGAGGGGGCCATGGCACCCCTGGCCCCTCTGCCCCCCCCCTTGCCGATGTCCATGTTTGTGGGCTAACATGTTTGAGCACTTGAAGCCATAGGCCGTTAGGCGTAGACAGGATTTTTGATTGGGAGGAGCCCAAACCACAAATCACCTGGAATGACGTCATCAGTAATTTTCAGAAGAGGAACTTTTTGTAAGGCAAAGATATCGTACCGTAGAGTGGAAGATCAGTAGCCGTGGCCTGGTTTGCCAAACTAGGCCACTTAGCTTGATTGATGTTGCTAAAGAGTGAAGAAAGAAGGCTTGTATAAACCAATAGGCCTAGCTAAAAAGTGTAGGCTATATCTCTAAGTTGGGAAACATGCTGAGTAAACTAGTGTAATGCAAACACATCACAGACGGGGGTCTGGGGGTGGAGCCCCCAGCTGCCGGAGGCTATGGGGGTCTGGGGGCAAAGTCCCCAGCAGCTAGCCAATTTTTTTTGAAACCTGTGCGGTTTTTGATATCAAATCGCTGCTGCATTGGCAGTGTGTTATATTGCTTTTTTTCTCATTGATTCAACTTACCATAAGGCACTTTGATGCATCAAATGCGTAGCCGCAGTTGTGTAGTGGTAAGCACGCTCGCCTGTGAAGCATAGTGTTTGGGTTTGATTCCTGCTGAAGGTTCTGGGCAAGTATCACGATTAGGTACAATTGTGTTGCTTGCATTAGAGTTAGGGTTCGGGCAGTGATGCCAGCTTGAGAGATATTAGCAATAAGTAAATTGAAGTGCAAAAAGAAATGACCGGTGCTGCAGTGATTTCATGTTGAAAATCGTGTCTGTGCTCTAGACACTGCCTTAAAACCACTAGATTTTTGGCATTTGAAAGCCAATTGGAAATAATTTAATTGTTCAATCCTCCTGTTACAGTTAGTTTCAATTTAAGTCCAAAACGCGTTTAAAATTTTACATTTTGGTGTTAAATTTTGTAAGTAATCTGGCCCATGTTGGGTGAAGTAAGGTGTACTGCCTCCTACAATATTGGAAGTGACTATTTCACCGGAGATCGGTCACCGAAGTGGAAAAGTCACATCTGCGTAACCGACTTTCGGTCACGGAAGAATTCATTTCAGCACTACGGCAACCGGCGGTCGGTCACGCAAGATCGAAAAGTAACAGTTCGGTAGCCGTTTACGGTTGCCGTAGTATCACTTTGAAAGTTCGGTAACCGATTTTTCGGTTACAGAAGTTTCAAACCAACACTACGGTAACCGATGCAGTAGGGTTAACTAAATAACTGAGATATTGTCAAATTAGATTGCAAAAAAATGAGAAAATGGACGTGCAGTTGTCCAAAGTGGTGCAGCGATTAGGCAATACGCATTGAATAAGGCAATAAGCAATCATGAACCATTAGGAAAGCTGAAGGGAAAGCATAAACCTGGTACAGGTAAACAAGTACCGGTAGCTTATTCGTGCTGTACAGTATATGCACTGTACAAGCGGTATAACTGTCGTGCGTATTGGTAATTTGCCTGCGCGTTAGTGCAAGTTAGCAGATGCGGTAGGCCTAGTAGATCTACTAGGCCTACCGCATCTGCTAACTTGCACTAACGCGCAGGCCTAGTAGATATCCTACGCAGTCAGTTGAGTTACGGATTTACCCTATTGCAGTCAGTTGAGTTACGGATTTACCCTATTGCAGTCAGTTGATTGCAGTAGGCTAGCCTACAAGTCCGAAGTAGACAGGTAGGGTACTGAGGAAAGTGCAGCATCACTCATCAGGCGTTGTTTGTTGCCTTACTTGCTCGTTAGGTACAGGCATCACATATTTAGGCCTATAGGGTAGAGTCGCCTACCATGTATAGGTCAATAGTTGTAATTATATGGATTTTCACAATTTAAGTGGTAGGCTACCAGTAGTTTACGGTACTTTTCTTTCAGAGTTGGATCTAAAATCAAGTTATTAATACCAGACTCCAGGTATCCTAGTGCCGGTCTTTAAACTTTGAAACACAAATATTGGCTTGACATAGGTCTACCAGGCTTACCTGTACTTACTAAGCGCACACTACAGATAGCCTAGACAAGATCTATCAGTAGGCTACACTGAACCAGGATTGTCGACCAGCTGCAGAGGTGGGCACAAATAACTTTATATCAAAAGCACAGCGCAACGATCTCTTCTACCAGTAAAAGCGCAGCGCAAAATGCGCAATTAAATTTTTTTAATTTTTGAACCTGAGCGCAACTTCCGCGATAGGCTAAACTTTTTAATTCAGTTGACATAGCAAAACAGCATTTTTGAACCAAGTTAAAGCGCAATCTAACTTCCACAATAGAAATTTTCCAATACAATGGAAATACGGCATTTTTTTGCAACTTTAGGCAAAAATAAGTAAATAATTTGCTAAAGAAGGCAGGCATTTATCAAGATTATGCTCGAAATGAAATGAAATCAAGTTCAGTGTATCTGGTATAGAAATGCGCTATTAATCGAAAAAAAATTGAAAGCGCCACAAATTTTAAAGACTTTAGTCTGCAACGCAATTTCTGGAATGTTTTAAAATAAAAAATTAAAGCGCAACGCAACTTCCACAATTGTGGAGTTTTCGGAAGTTGTGCTTCTAATTGCACTTTGCCTACCTCTGATCAACTGTCATTGTGCAGTTAATGTTATAGATGCTAGACAAGTGGCAGAATTAACTTACCTTTGGCTCAGTCTTTGCGAAATTTTAGAAAAGGATAACTTTGCAGCATTTCAAAATGCGATGTATATATAATGAATGAACATTGTGTCCTTACTGGTAGTTATTCTGCACTGTGCAAGAAATTTTGAAAGTCTTTTGTTTCTATTTCTAGTGTCACAAAATTTTGAAATGCAGGTTGCCAATGATATAAAGTCAAGTGAATCAAATCTATTTTCACGGACGAGGGATATAAATAGTGGAACAAGGTTTAGGGCACCTCTTTAATATATACCTCAAGTAGTTCTCATTTTAATGAAACCAATATCGAGCAGTATATCTTTAATAAAGCATCGACTCAGAATAGCAGTCAGTGAATTTGAAATAAGCCTTTATCCTACTAAGTACTGGTACTATCCTCAGAGCTGTCTTGCCCTAACTTTCACTTTTTGGCAAAATCACTTTGCGATAGAGCTGGCAAAGAAAGAAATATATACTGCTTGAGATCGGTTTTATAAAAACTATTTTTGGTAAAAAAAATGTTTCCCAAACCTTCTTCCCTTATTTCCAGATCTTATTTATCTGCACAAATAGGTTAGATTTAATCTGCTTGATTCTGCACCATTGACAACTTGTGTTTTGAAATTTTGTGTCATCAGAAAAAGATACAGTAGCTTTGCAAAATCTGCTGAATAAACAACACAATGTTCAATTATAGGGCATCGCTAGAAATTTTGCAAATTAATTGCATTTTTTCGAAGCGATCTTTTTTTGATGTCATGAATTTCAAAACGAAGGGTTGCAATTGTACTGTGGCAAACAGATTAAAAGGACATTCCCATCAAAAATGTATTTGCTGGGTTTTCTTTTAAAAAATTTAGACAAATTTGAAGACCAGCTTCACCACATTTGAGCTTTTAATGATCTTTCGTTTCCAAGATATGACAGTTTAGATTTCCCCTTAGAAAAGCCTTTTTCTCTAAGAAATTTTGTCAGGGTTGCCAACAGGGATGTGGAAGCAATCAAATTTTTAATGCTTCAGCTTCCAGCTCCTCTTGAAGTTTTATGCTTCTGAGTTCGCTTCTGCTTCCTCACCTTTGGAATTTTTTTGCTTCCTGCTCCGGATAGAATTAATCACTTCCGAGTTCACTTCTGCTTCCAATCTTTTTCATCAAAGTGCTTCCGCTTCCACAAAAAATCTGAAATTAACCGTTTCTGCTTCCATCTTCCGCTTCCACATCCGTGGTTACCAACTACAGACAAAATTTCAAAAAGTTGCTGCATGTTTGTTATCAGTAATTTTCACCGATTCTTGTACAGTAAAGTAGTTGCCAAAACAAAGTTAAGGGTCCAAATTGTAAGTTATTATAGCAATATTTTAGCAGTAAGTAATAATCCACTCGAAGATTTTCCTCAGAGACTTTTGTTTTGTCATGAAATTAACCAACAATTAAATGAGTGAATGTACGGCCAGGGGGCCCAGGCCCCTTAATTTAAATTTAATAATTTGTTCAATGAGCATTTCCCCTAGTTAATTTTTTTCACAATTGATGGTTATATGTGCCTGACAACCATATTATTCCCTGGCCAGATTTACATTGTGTGGGGGCCCCTTGTACTTTGGGGATTATCACAATATTTTCTTGCCAAATATAAGTGAAGACCAAAAAATGTCTTACATCTAATCGTGGGGCCCCCTGCACTGTGTCATATCTATTATGTGATACCGTATGTTAAATCCTGCCCTGGTAATTTCATTGCAATCATGAAAAGGTTAGATGAGGGCCTGAGGTTGCAACTTTTGAGACAAAAGCCCTTAATTTCACCTGGGTTATACATTTAAATTGGTTGGAAAAATTGAATTGAGGGGCCCAGACCCCCTGGTTGTCAATATTATTGTTGATTACTATTGTACAAGAAGACGCTAAAAGAAGCTGAAACCAAAGAAACAAGGCTTTTTTGTCACATTTTATGGTTGGTAGCATTTCAATTGGGGGGGAGGGCTTGGGGCTCCTTGGCCCCTCCTGGCTATGCCTATGCTTGAAGCCCCCCATCTTAGCAAAGTCACACTAAAACTTTGGACAAGACTATCGGTATTTCACGCAAAATTTTTATAGGGTCAGTTCATGCCTAATTTGAGTGCATGTAATTAGAATTAGGGCTACAGTTTATTGTAATTGTATGGCTATAGTATTCACAGCAGAGAGCACCCAAGAATTTTTAAACAGGAGCGGAGGTTCAATTTGCATAAATCAACCACCACTCAATTGTGGTAACTTTATTTTAGCCATTACAGTGATCCCTTGCTATATCGCGCTTCACCTATCGCAGCTTCGCTGTTTTGTGGAATTTTTACAGTGCTTTTTTTGCAGTGAATTCTGATTGGCTTAGGGGCGTTACTGTTATTTAGAAGTTCATAACAATAAAAAAAATTGTTTTACAACACCGTTCTTTAAACTATTATAGTTATTTGTAAGAAAATGTTGATGTTTCTTAGGAGCATGGTAAATGGACTTCTTGAATAATTTAATCAAATAGAATCTATTTGAATAAGATTGACAATGGTTTAAAGAAATTAATCAAAACGTCTCAACAAACATGTTTTACAATATTTTGGCTGTATTGTTTTTGATTAATATTTCTATTTCTTAATCACATTTTCGGCCCGAAAAAAGGTTTTATTTTTTGTTTCATTCTGCAGTACAGTAATGCATTGTAAAATAGCAGAAAATAAATCTGACTATTTTGCGGATTTCACCTATCACGAGTTATTTTTGTAACAAATCCCCCCGCGATAAACGATTACCAGTAATCTCGCCACAAAGTAATTTTGTCACAGTGATTTCGCCACAGAGTGAGGGTTAGGGCAAGATAGCTCTGGAGATAGTAGATTTGTTTCATGACTGTTGTTCTCGGTCAATGCTTTAATTTTAATAATGCTATAGTACAATGGGGTTAGCATGTAGGCCCGTAGGGCCTGTTTAGTCTTTAGAATGCCGTCTGTCACGTAATCACCTTGTGACAAAATCACTGTGACAAAATCACTTTGTGACAAAATCACTGGCAACCCAATAAACGAGGGTTTACTGTAATAAAAATACATGCTATTGGGCTACCTATTATGCAGTATTATATGGTTTTGCAGTGTGCTGAGTAGCAGGGGTGCAGATAGGGCCTGGACCGGTCCCCCCAATATCTGATATTTGAAAAAGTTAAATCAGTCCCCCTAAGATTTTTATGACATACGTAACTTGTGTTAGAAAGCTACAAACGTCTGACCTGTGTTCCCTCTAACTTTTTGGCTAATTGGCAAGTGCCCAAATTTTCTTCAAACAAATGTGCCCAAAGCTCTAAAAAGAAGTTTATGTGCCCTAAATTTTGTACCAGTCCAGTATTAAAATACACCAAATGTCATATTTCCACAAATTTGTCAAATTTTCTAAAGCTACATTTACTATATTGCCAAAACTTATTTGCCCTTGCTCCGACAAATTGCCAATTCGCTGAAAAAAATCGGCTTGGTGGAAACACTGCGTCTGACAATTAACAGCTTGTTCACTAAAGTCAAGTTCCATAGTTCTCGCATTGTAAATTCATAAAAAAGGCATAAAAGTTTAGATGGCAATTACAGCATTTTGTTAACCTGCCAATTTTGGCTTTTATGTTGTTTTTTTTAACGCTGTGTGTAGCAGCTCGGTGCTGAAGTGATGCAAGAATCCAGATTTGGCGAACGTGATTATGATGTAATGCACCAATTAAGTTTGAAAAAATAAACAGTGGTTCTCGTTCTCATTTCTTTTGAAGTCAGTGTTGTTGCTATGGGGGGACCAGGGGGGCCATGTCCCTCTAACGACTGCTTGTGCCCCCCTATTTTGGTTTACTCTGAATACATTTTTGGAACATCACGTAATGACGAGACAACAGGCAACAATAGAAAAAGGAATAATAATGTTCAAACATTCTCGTTTGAAGGTTTCTCCATTCTTTGCGAAATTGCTGGACCCCAACTGCTGTACATAAATGTGATGCAAATAATCTGTCTTATTAACACGCCTTTATGGATGTGTCCCGGAATAGGGGTGTAAGCCTATAGAATTGTTATCAGTACTTTGTTCGTGATTATTTTCTGAAACAATACGTGAAAACATTTTTTAGAAGACCTGCTGTTTTTGTTTTTTTAGAGCACACTCAAAATTTTTTTAGGTTGCAGTCAGTTGTGCAACTTGGGAAAGGGGGCTTCAGTCCCCTTCAGCCAAGTCACTGAGAAAATTTAACCTCAAAATAGAAGCATTTAAACATGTTTTGCACTTGACCTTAACTAAGTATAATGGGCTAGGAAATTTAATTCTTTCAATGAATTCTAAATTTTACCAATTTATTCTAGTTATTCATATCGCTTCAAAAACGTGCAAGAAATAATTGAAATGGCATTAAAATCTTTTTTGCAGCAAAATCACGAAAATCTCTTAAGCTGCTGGGGGCTCTACCCATAAAAAATAAAAGCTGCAAAAGGCCCCCCAAGGCTCCCTCTGTTTTATGCTTTAGCTGCATCAGTTTGTTCACCACTGGGCCTAAATAAACAATTTAGTGGAAAAAATTTACTTTTGGTTTCGCCTCCTCCCTTTTAGCAAATTTTTGGTTATTTTAAGGGTGAGGTTTTATGGTTACTTTGAGTCTACCTTTACCAAACAGTACTTTACCAAGTACAGTACAAGTTTTTCAAAAGCTAAGGATTTCTCTCTCAGCAGATTCCTATATATGATCATTACGCCTTGTTGTAAATACCTTTATAGTAAAAACAATGTTAAATTCTTGCAGTTAGCTTCCTCAGAATTGTTTCAAAAACTTTTGAAGTCAAACAGGATTGTATGCTGCTTCAGATTATTGTTTTACTTTCGACTTATTTTTGTAGTGTGAGTTGATTGAGAAGTGGCTGCAGATTGCACAACCATTTTCGGCAATTTTTCATGTAAAATTTTTCATATGAGTGCTATATAGCTTAAATTTATCGTGCTTACTGCATTCCCTGCGATTAAAATTTGTTATCATTTTACTCTTGGCAATTGTTCAGCACCCCAGAATCCAATTTGTAAGCTATTAAAGACAACCTTATCCAACACGGGCAAGTGAAACGAATGACTAAGTTGTATTTTGGTTTGGCTTTCCCATAATAACTTCTGGATATGCAGACAAGATCTGCCTGAAAACAAAGTTTACGTTTGACTAAAGTTCATTTGTGCTTCAAAATCGATTGCTTTTGCTAGTTTTTTGAGAAGGATTTATCAGCTCAAATTTTGTTCTGGGATACAGTATGATGACAAGGGTATTTTGTTCACACCCAAGCAGCAACTTTTTCATATTTTTCTCCCAAATGGAAGGTAAAGACCAAAAACAATCACAAAGAAAGTTTTAGTTGTTCTAATTTGTGCTCGTGTGCTGCAAGCAACTCATACCCATGCGTTGCAAAATTTGAGACCACATGCTGGAGATTGCATGCGTCTGGATTAGGTAAGAAAATTTAGAGAACATGTAGTGGAAAACATTTTTAATGATCGAAAAAAAAAATACTAAAAGAAATCAATTTTTTGTAAAGCTTTTTCCACTCTCCTTCCATCGATCTGCTTTTGAAGTCAATTTTATCAAAACTTCTAACCCCACTCTCTGCTGACAAAAAGAATTTGTGTACAGCTTAGGTTGTACACAAATTACTTTGATTGATTCTTTTCCCGCCAATCACTGCTCAGTTTTTTTCTATAGCCGCTCCTTTTGCTTTGCTCTGTATTCTGATGATTCTTCTTCACAAGTGTCAGATAAAAAGCTTTGAAGATATTAACATTTTAATCAAAATAACACCTTTTTTGAAATATATTTTTTTATTTGAAAAAGAGTTTTTGAAAAAAAGATATGTTTTTTAAAAAAAATTAAAAAAGCTGTTATTTGAAACAAAAAAAATTTCGTTTTTGAAAAAAAAAGTTTGATTTGATTAAAAAAAAATTCGTTTTTGAAAGAAAAAATTTTTTTTGGTAAAAATGCTTTTTGAAAACCAATATTTTTTTTGAAAAAAAATGTTTTTAAAAATTTTGGAAAAAATTTTTTTCATCTCTGGCTCCTAAAGGTCTCAGTACCTAATCGGCGATGCCTAAACGTTCCATTCCTGGAAGTTGTAGACTGTGAGTTTGTAGCCTAGTAATAATAGCCTTTTATTTGGCTATAATTTAAACTGAAATGTACAGTCATTGGAACGACCAACGCTTGCTTCGCATGTTCCTTTGTTTTTACTTGGCCATTTCCCAACTAACGAGTGCGAAGTTCCAGACTTTTGCTTATACCTCGAAAATGGTTAGGTCTAGCTACATGAAATTTTGATAGCAGTTTAAAATTACTAAGTTGTATTTTTTTTACAAAACTTCAAGTCATTTACTTTGGTTTTAGGACTCGAAAACCACCCAGAAAGTTTGGTTTAAAAAGCGATCTCCGTCTAAAATGGCTTTAGTATGGCAAAAAATATTTCACATGGTTGTATCTCTTAAGATACCGTAAAATGGGGTTGCTTGAACATCCCAGGCAAATTGGCCAAATCAGGATAAAAAAGTTTCAACACAAACTAGCGTATTGGTATAGTTTGTTCAATCGTTGTTTATTATAAATATGATTGGTTATGTATATGAGTTCTTGTGGCATACCAAGCTGTTCACCTAACAACAAGCAAAAGTGGGTAATAGCACTGCAAAATGAGGAGTAAAAAATGCTGATATTTTTTGAAAATCAAAATGAGTGGCCTCCTAGTGGCCATATTTAAGGGTGATTTTTGATGCCCTGTCAACATGTTATTTGATAGTCTAGCATTTAAACTGAGGTCAATAAACATTAAAATTATCCTAGTTTTAAGCCCCCCCAAAAAAGTCATTGTGGTCATATTTTTTGACCACCAAGGCAACTTGAACCACCCACCATCTTTTATCATACCTTTGGATTGTTGTTTATATGCATGTTTGTTAGGTTTGCAAGTTTTATATGCATGGATTATTCGGCTAGGGTGATGTTTATATGCAGTATATACCGATAGTTTTGATCTGGCCTTTCACCGGTACACTGTAGGTAACTGTTCTCAGATGTGTTAACAAGTGATACCGGTATTGGATGGTAGAAGTGTTACGCTTTGATAAGATCTTAGCTGATTTCAAACCAAAATTTGTGTCACCTGCAAGCTACATTAATACAGATAAGGATATTTGTGACTTTGAAAATATAGTAAAATTGCTAATGCAGCCAATGATGACATGCTGGGGTGGTTTCAAATTCCTTTATCATTATGAGGAACAGCTGAATTAACATTCTTGGCCTTATTTAAATGTGTTGTTGCTACCCTTCTGCAGCAGTGTTCTCTATTACAGAAACTGATTTTTTAATATCAAAATTATTACATTGTTTTGCTTCAAGTTTTCATTTTAAGTTTCGATTATGAGTTCGCTGTATTTTTTCAGCTGTTGTTCTTAAATTCATCCTCAACTTTTTTTAGATCATTGTTTATTAAATTGATTCTTACATTTCCCTGGAAGTGCAAACATTTCCACACTCAAATAAGGTGTTTGAGTCAAGTGGGCTACTAAAATTGTGTACTGGTATCGGTATCAAAATACTGTGTGGAGGCAAGTGATCATACTTCCTGTTACTGTTTGTTTCTGATATATTTGTTAAAAGAGAAGTTTGTGTTATAATTTATTGTTTTCAACATAATTCTCAATAAACTCTCTTAACCGTTTAAGTTAAAAATCAGATATATGATTTAACTAGCAAAAAAGTTATAATATTACTTGTTTTTGGAAAGTAATACATTCTATTGCTTTCAGGGGGGCCAAATGTTTTTTTAAAAACTTCTAAGGGGCACAAGTAACCACTTTATGTTCTAATTTGGAGTTAACATCAAGAATTCATATAATGGACCAAGTCACCCTAAGCAGTGGTTACTTGGGCCACTAAGGTTTTAAAAAAAAACACAAATTTTTTTTATTTATTTTATGATCTGTAAACTTCATGTACAAATGGTCTTAGATCTTTTAAAACCAATGTCAATTTAATATCTTTGCTGGAGCAGAACTGCAATGTTGTAAATATGGTCCAAGTAATCCCATTTCATGGTATCGTTTCATCCCTACCGACCCACTTTTGGCCACAATGAGTTTTTTGTTTTCCTTTTTTTCTTCCTAAATCTTGTATGCTCTTCTAAACCACAAAACATCGAAATTTAATGTAGTGTAAAGTTGTTGAGCTGCAAACGCAATTTTGTCTCCCAAAAGTTTTGGGGGCCACTCCCTGGGACCCCCCAAAAAATCACTTTTTTGAAAAACTGAAGCTAGTAGATAGTTGTGTTTTGATATCAGAGACAAATATTTTGACATTGTTTGGGGTACCACAGTGTGAGTGTACTTTTTAGTTTACTTGAAGCAAAAATTCGGTACGCTCAGTACTGAGTTGTAAGCAAGCCAACTAGCATGGGCCCAAACCCGAAAACATAAGCCTGAACTCGGAGGGTCTGAACCAGAAAAGTATTTTGAGGCCAAAACCAGACCCGAAGATTGTTAAAGTAAAACTACTCATTGTTGATAAGCTGTGATGTAATAATAGTAATTGCGTAGTAATAATTTCATTGATGTTTAAATAAAGTTGTCATTCAATGTTGGAAGTTATTTTAACTACGCTTTCATAGCATCTAGGCGAAAACACAAGACAAGTATGCATATCAAATCTGAATTAAGCACGTCATTTTGTCAATCTTAAGCCTGAACGTGACCCGAAAAACCCGGCCTGACTTACAACTCTGGTCCGGTGCAATGCTTTATCAGCGTACAAGCTTCTTGTTGGTTAAAATATTAATCTAAGGACATGCTTGAACGCACACAATTTTAAGCACACTTTTGGGGGTAGACTGAGCTTTGTTAGAAATACTCAAGTTTATAAAAATTGAATAGCATTATTGCACTATAACTTCATTGTTGCTTTATCGATTAGATCAATTTAAATATGAACAAACTTTCGACCTCTGCTTATAGCATTAAGTCAGTGTAGTGTCAGAATAAGCGATTACGCTAAACGTCATCATCGTGAAAATATCGCAATGCTGGGAACAGATCGACAACGGTACTAGTCAGGGCCGTGCTGAGGTGGTTTGGGCCCCCCCCCCCCCCCGAAAACTCAAGATGGGGCCCCCTCCGAAACACTTAAATTTGCACATTTTTGCAATCGGCTTAAATAGTCACTTAACTTTCTCATATCTAAGACACACTACTTTTCTAAAACCAGGATTGTAGAACAGCACGAAAATTTACAGTAAAATCTACATTAAGTCGCATTTACATGGGCGATTTTTTTGCGTGCGATTTTTTGATACAAATGGATGTGGCAAAGTTGCATACCGTATTTATTCGAGTATAAGTTGCATTTTTTTGTACCAAGATATCACCCAAAAAGTTAGGTGCGACTTATACACGAATACATGAAGTGCATTGTATGCCATAAAAGTTTTTGAGGTGTTTCCTTGCTATCAAATTCTACTCTGTCTCCTTTCATTTGATCATATCACTTATTGCCTTCCATGCGAGTAGCGTTCCATGTGAGATGCGAGTTTCAACACTGTAACCTTTTTTTCCGTTCTAACACGTTTAGTTATCATTTATCCACTTAAGTTGCGTTGCATCACTTGCCACCTTCATCGGATGCTGATGAGGATGTTCCAGAGGTAAACAGAGGATTATTTGAAGACAGTGACAGCAGTGATGACTTCAATGGTTATTAATTTTTTGTTATGAGATTGCAATGAATGAACAATGTTTAAAAAAATTTTGTCCTGTTTTTTATGTCAAAAATGGGGGTGTGACTTATACACGCATGCGACTTATACTCGAATAAATACGGTATATTCAATAGTGGTTCTCATTGTGATAAAAGTAACGTTACTGCTGAAAATGACTGTCGCAAGTTGTTTCCATTCCGATAGTGATATTCTAAACCTTTTTAAAGTAAAATCGGAGCTGATCTCACTGCGATTTTTTATCGCAACACCGATTCTCTTCTAAACTTTTCAATTATAACAATATTGGTATGAAACCACCTTAAGACAATTATTTCCATCAGTAAGGTCTCAATTATCATGATCAAAGCTGTCGTTGAGTAAATGCAACTTTGCCAGATCCATTTTTATCAAAAAATCGCACGCAAAAAAGTTGCCCGTGTAAATGCGGCTTTAAAGATATCCAAAATATAAAATAAACCAGTACAGCTGCAGCATACAAGTCAGGTTATTAACTGCCACTCTGTGTTAACTACAAAAATCGTTTGAGAGTGAGTTTTATTTAATTCTAAAGACCATTAATACTATATTGTTGCAATGTTACTTGAAAAAATAATTTGGGTACTGGAGCTGTAATTATGAATTAAAGATGCGATTCTTGTAAGCTGCTGTAGTGACATCAATGATATTCTTGTAAATCTTAAAAATTCTTTTTTCGAGCTTTTGCAGTGGCAAAAGCATCAATGATCCTGTGTTGTTGTTTCATGATTTGATAACTTGGTAGTTAGTGTAGTGGTTACCATTCTTGATCTTTCAATGGGCGACCAGAGCTTAATCCGCATCTTAGTGAGCTTATTTTCACAGATTACATATCGGGATCCTGTACACGGTCTGCAAAGGAGATTGCCTATCCCGAAAATTGTTTGCCGATAATTATTTCATCATTGCTGCCCAAGCCCTTAGCCCTATTGTTTGTCCATTGTACTTTTTCATTTTCGGGTTAACATCCATTCGAGATCGTAGGCTATCAAATTTGATAAGGAACAAATTTCTTAGATCTGCCTGAGTGCTAAGCCTGCTCATAGCTTACTATAACGATATAATCACTAATCAGAAATATTAAACTTGAGCAAACAAACAATATTTCGTGAAAAAGTTGTCAAGTAAGACAAGACTTCGAAACCCCGGCAGAAAATTTTTCTCAACTATACATAAGCCTAAAGATTAACCACTTTTTGTAGTAGCAGAACCGAACCTCCTGAAATAAATTTTAACTTGATTGCTGACATCTGAAGGCAATCTGACTGTAACTATTACTAGACTGACTCATAGGCATAGCCAGGATTTTTGATTGAAGGGTCCAAACCACAAATTACATGCAACAACGTCATCAGAAACTTCGAAAAAGGAATTTTTTGTAGGGGCAAAGATATCGTAGAATTGAAGATCAGAAGCCATGGCCTGGTACGTAACTAGGAATTCGTTTAAGGGAGAGGGCTTAAACCTATAGTTAAAATGTAAATTTGTCTAAGTTGGGAGGCGTGTTTGAGTAAAGAAGTGTACTGTAATTCAAATGGATCACAGACGGAAGTCTGGGGGCGAAGCCCCCAGCTGTTGGGCGATTTTTTGTAATTTTTTGGAAAAAAAACTGTTTTAACTCCATTGGATCACATTTTACACATATTCAGAGCCATTTGAAACTACTAGATTTTTAACATTTGAAAGCCAATTGTAAAAATTAAGTTGTTCAGTCTTTTTTTTTGTTTGCAATGTAAGTCCAAAACACGTTTAAAATCTTGTATTTTGGGGTTAAATTTTCTAAGTGATTTGGCCCAAGTAGGGGGAAGTAAAGTACATTGCCTCCTGCAACATGGTAGCAGCAAATAACAATCCAGTGAAATATTTTCCTCAAGATTATTGTTTTGTCATGAAAACAACCAGTTATAGGAATACGTAATTGTATGTGGCCAGAGGCCCTCTCAATTCAAAAATTTGTTCAATAGGCATTCCTCTTACTGAAGCTAATTTTTTTCAAAAGTATTTCGTTGCATAAAAACTGGCGAGGTGGAGGTGAATTGTTATTGAAAAATGTACAATAGATAGTTACCCCTTCAAACCATGTTATTACCGTGGCCTGATTTACTTTGAGTTAAACCCATGGCACTTTGGGTTTTTCGCAATATTTTCCTGCCAAATACTAGTGAAGACCAAAAAAAGTTTTATCTGAGCGCGGTGCCCCAAGCACTGTGCCATGTGTTATATGTTAAATTCGTCCCTGGTTATTGCATTACGTTACGCCTATGGACTGACCCTGGCTACGCCTATGGACTGACTCTGACCGGCTGTTTTGCAATCTACTGGTAAGCTGAACATCTGAATCGATTAACTAGTTGTTTTTCTGCTAAGACAAAGCGCTTGTGATTCTATCACATTATAGATAAAATTGTAATGCAGCTGCAGAGACATACAGGTACAGCGAGCGTGTTTTCAGTATCTTAAATTGACAATACGTGCTAATTTTGTTCAAAATATTGCAAAAAATACTAGCACTGAACGACAGTACCAACTTTTAAATTAGTAGTAGTAAAATAAAATATGGGGCCCCCATTTTGGCTGGGCCCCCCCGCGACCGGGGGGTTTGGGGCTGCCTTGGCACAGCCCTGGTACTAGTGCTTAAAATTGGGACAATCTGGATCATTGGGAGGACACAAAAACTGCATTTATTGTCACTGTTGCGAACATGCTTTCAAAACGCATCTCAAAGAAAAATGTTTGCCCCTCTTGGATATTACTTCTGTCAACAACAAATCGCTGCCAATGCTTGGTACTTGCCTCGAAATTTTGAGGACTGTGCCTCCTGCTGTAGTGATTGGGAAAGTGTTTATAACTGCACAACCTTGACAATGCTTTTGCAATGATGTAACGGCAAACGGCAGTGTATTTGGGCAGTTGTAGTGCTATGCATATCAAAAGTCACGATGCCTTAAGCTCTTCGAAGCAAACAAACTTAAGAACAAAATTTTCATTACATGGTAAAAAAAAGCATGTAAAATCGATATAAAGTATTTTTGGGTTTGGTAGTAAAAACAGAGAAATTTTCCCAAGTTGGAGGTGAAATTTAAACTAAAGTAAACAAGATTGAATTTCTCTTATTCACAAGTTTAAATAAGACTAAATTTATTAAATTGGATTAAAATGATTCTGCTGAAAAAAAGCTTGTTTGCTGTATCAAGATTTTAACGTAGATTTTTTCAGATCAAAGTGCTGTATATTATAAATTCTTGTTTGTACAATGGCTGATGCACCAAATAAAAAATTATCTCCAACTAAACCAATTTTGATGAGACCTCGTTTGTCTCATGCTGAAGGTGATGTGCCCTATATTACCCCGACACAATCTCCTTCTTCTGAACATCGTTTTTTGATTCCTAGTCCTATGGTGACTCGACGTACAAGAACCTATTCTGCAAGTCGACGAGCAACTGAAGGTCCAGTGCATCAAGGAGAATGTAAATTTTTTTCACGCTCTAAGGGTCACGGATTTATCCAGCCCACTGATGGAAGCTCAACTGAACCAGTGTTCATGCACATATCTGACATTGAGAGTGAATATGTGCCCCTTCCTGGTGACACTCTGTCTTATAAGCTTACTCGCATTCCACCAAAAAATGAGAAGTTTCAGGCAGTTGAAGTGCGAATCACAAGTCTTTGTATGGATGACACTGAACGACATCACGTTCGTTGGGATGGAGCACCTAGGCATTCATAAGCCGGGTGTTTTTAGACGTTATTCTTTAAAAACTATATCAGATATTTGATTTTCAACATGGCCAAAAATGCATGAACATGTACCATAATAGAAATGGTTTCAACAAAATATATGCATTATTTAGAAGAACAGCTTGAATTGAGCACGATTTATGTGAACCTTTTTATTACTTCCCCATAAGCTTCGTTGATTTAACCAATAATCATAAACTGTTTTTTTTTGCAAACTTTTGAAGTATATTCTATACATTATTTTTTCAGTACCGTAACTGTCTCTGCCATCACTCAACTTGCACATCTGAAATTAAGTGATTACCTATGCGTTTAATTTGTGGTCATGAGTCATGAAAAAAAACACTGAAAATTAATTGAAGCGAATTTAAAATGAGAGCAATGCTTGATTGCATAAAGCACTTTTTATGCTAGGTTGGTTTAATTGGGTAACAATTTCATCAAAAATACATTCTAATTTCTGGTGTGTGATAGCATAATTTTTTGTTTTGAATAATGAGGTACCTGCTTCAATTTTACTTGCTCTCTTGTAATTCGTTCGTTTGCTTTAACTTAAACGACTTTGAATCATACTTTGTGTTGCAATTGTGCCGGATGTAATGTGATTTTTCTAAAACATTAACCTTATTTGGCTTTGTAAAAGTGAATAGAAAATATTTTTCTTGTCAGCAAGTTGTCGTGAAAGGTCCTTGCTTAATTCTAAGGTCACCTCTTTTTAACGTATATTTGTGGTGCACGAGTGTATCTATTCATTCTATTGCGTCGAAATGCTGCTTAAAGTTTTGCCTTTTATAATTGAAGGTTTTAGCTTCGTACAAGATTTTTGGAAATTTACTCTGCAGCTATTTTTTTGCGTTCATGTTTATTCCCAACTCAAATGTAGTTGCTAATTCAAAGACTCCGGTATAATTGAGACATCGCGTGAGCGCGTAGTACCATAGCTTTTGTTCGCAAATTTTGGCAGATGAGGATTGATTTGCTCATTACTAGCAAACGGTAAAACTTAGAAAGTTGAAATTTAGTCGCAACATAAGAATTAATGAAAGCGTCATGTGTGCCAATTTTGGGGATCGTAGGTCACGTGATCGTGAATTGAGACACAAAAAACATACGAAAACGGTAATTTTTGGCTTGAAAAGTTATTAATTCGCTTATAACTCAAAAACCACTTGATGTGCAAAACTGAAATCTGGGCACACTGTGGGTGCTTTATGTAAACCGAGTTTTTGGGCTCCCGGTCACGTGACCAAAACTTTCAGGCCGAAAATGGGCAAAAAGTTTACAAGTGTGAACCGATATATCTCGAATATGACTTTCAATAAAGTTGGTTTCATTTTGCTTTCGCAATAAGCTTTTCGGACAGAACTCTTCAGTTGCGGTTTAAAAACCAAATGTACTAAGGAGAAATGCAATCTACAGTAAGGAGAAATGCATTTAAAGATATATCTCGGTAATTACCGATATTGATGAAAAATGGTGTGTGGTTGTCGAGCACACTATCAATTATCTTTCTTTTGGTTATGTTCGTTTACCCTACCCTGAAAGTTATTTTGCTTGTTTTGCATCTTTTTTCTTACATTTTTTTCCTTTCCTACCGCTATCTACTTTTAAACCGCTAAAGGCAGTGTATTTAAAGTTTGAGCGATTGAAGATGTCAGGGAGAACTAGTGTGTGCTAAAATTGGGGGTGCCAGGTTGGGGATCTCCCTCGATTGGGTCCTCCAAATTCTCGAACTTATAAAGCATTAGAGCTAGATAGATCAAATTTTCGGAATGGGTAGGTATTAAAAATAAACTAAACCTAACAAAAATTGGGGGTTCCAAAATGGGAAATTTTTCCCAAACGGGGCCTTCCAAAGAAGAAAAGATGAAATATGACAAATTTAGAGAGACCAAAATAGGGGGTCCCTCTCAAATGGGGCTGTCAAAGTTCAAACTTTTTAACCACTCACGCTTGACGCATAAAATTTTCAGTGTAGGCAGTAGGCAAATATGAAGAAAAGATAAAATTTAACATAATTTGTAGGTACCAAAATGAAGGGATCCCCTGAAACAAGGACGCCGAAATTTAAACTTGAACCATTTATGCTGGACTGATGGAATTTTCAGAATAGGTAAATATAAAGAAAAGATAAAATTTGACCAAATTTGGGGGTACCACAATGTAGGGTCCCCCTTAAACAAGGACGCCAAAATTCAAACTTTTTAATTGCGTAAGCTAGACACATTGCAATTTCACGATACGGTAGCAAATATGAAGGAAAGATCAAATTTGACAAAAAGTTTGGGGCACCAAAATGAGGGTCCTTCAGAATTAAAACTTTTCAACCATTCAAGCTAGACACATGAAACTTTTCGAATACTCAAATATAAAAGAAAGATAAAATCAGAATAGATAAATAAAATATGACTAATTTCAGGTGCCACAATTGGGGAGTCCTCCTTAAAGGGGTCCTTCAAAATTCTTAACCACTCAAGCTAGACAAAATTTTCAAGATCGGTAAAAATATAATATGAAAAAATTTGAGGATTTCATACTATAGGGATCCTCCAATTCTGTTGACACCTTAATCTAATGGATAGGTTAGGATGAATCAAAGATTAAAAAGATAACAAAATTTGGTTGCCCACATTGAGGAGACCATGCCAAATGAGCCCCTTAAAACTTTGATTCTTTATTACGAAGTACTCCAGCTAGACATAATAAAATTTAAGAGTACCGGTAGACTAATGTAAGAAAAAAGATAAAACATGCCAACTTGGCAATGCAATGTAGGACAATTAGTCCTTAAATTAACTTTCAAACTATAAGATGAATTTCACAATGAATTGGTATCACAGAAAAATAGAAGAGTCAAACGTATGGGATTACTGCAACATTTAAGACGTTGAAGTACTTGAGCTTAATGGCTTTGTTGGATTAATCTGGATGGCGAGTTGTTTTACTAAACTGGCACTGGTGACGTTAAAAAAATCTTCTACTTGTTCTTCAAAGTTTTGAATGAATTTTATTAAGGAAGCTCTTGTGCTGAATAATGGATGTAATACAATGTACTGTACAATATTCAATATGTTGGCCGTTGGGTCTCACTGCTAAATAGCGTTTTCAGAATAGGATTAGCTGTAAAATGCGTGTATATTTCTGGCTGTGGTTAGTTTTAAGTTTGGCTGATGTAGTAAAGTCGCTGGAATTTTAAATATCGCTGTATGTTATTTCACTATAAAGTAAAAAACTGTTAGGAACTCCTAATAGCTTTTTGATTTATATTACTTGATTATTTTGATAACTTTTTGAGATCTTTAAACTTTGAGATCGAATAACCTCATAGCTTTTAAAATAAACTAAAAAGAGCGTAATATGCAAAAGAAATAGATAATTTTTGGTAAATGGTTGTTTGACTTGAAACATTTGACCTTGGGTTTTGGAAAGCATAGAGTTTAGTAATTTTATATAAATTTTCAATGTGAAGTCATCCTAAAGTTAGACTCTGCAATATCACTTATCAATTTAAAGAATTTGATTTTTTGTTTCTAAATTTTGTATATGTTTGTATTTTTTCCATGCTAATTGCTAAGGCAAGCATTGTTTGATTTAGTCGTTAGATTTTGAGAAAAATCGGTAGAACTGTTCATACATTTGCTTATAAAGAATTCTTCTTAAAAAAATATTGCAGTGGGCTAGTTGAAGGTGTAGATTTGATATTTGGATATTGTGTCAAATTTCTGGTCAAGATAATGTAAGTTACAAAATCCAAAAATCATTTTGGCATTTTCAGATCAAAAAGTTTTGTTTTTGTTGTTCTAATCGGAGCAAAAGGTTACTGTCGAAATATTTGTTTTAATGAGGGTTTTGTTTGTAACCGCAGTTGTAACAATTGCCCTGCGCTGCTAAGTGAAAATTCAACAAACCTTAAAAGTTGAAAAGATAAGTAATAGATATTTATAGCTACCTTTTCTAGACATTTAAATTTTGAAAGCCGTTAACCTCAAACCTGATCAAGTTAATGGAACATAATGAAATTCGAAAGCTAGGTATTTCAAATCTGACTATCAACAACCATAAACACGCTTAACGCAATTGTGAAGTTCTTTACTACAGTAAAGTTAGACACTTTTGCGAAGTCCCCGGATATTATTTGCGATCTCATATTCTAGTTTTTAAATGATGTTTCGTATTGCTGGCTAAGTTGAAGACCCTAGAAGTTTTCTGTTGTTGCAAATCACTTAATTAGGCAGCGGACTTCGTCACAACTTATCATTTTTTACTCAAAAATCGGTTGCGTTTTGGGTTTTCTTTCGAACCGAGGCTAAATCTGATATGTACTGAAATACGGTAGAATATGCCTAATTCGTCAGCTCAAGGGGATTAGAAAAAAGTGACAAATTAGGCAAACAGGTAAAAACTCTGTAATGGTTTGTGGACTTGGCGCATATTTTGGTGTTAACGCAGTTTGTTACGTTTATTGTTGGATACAATGCATTTACACAGATGCATTCACAATAATTCTGAAATATACTGCATTTAGAATAATTCCGAAATGAAACGTAGAAAGCGAAATTATACCGTTAACTTTTAATCGTAACTCTTCAAACTGTGGTAGCTCTTTTTTACTCTTATTCTCTATCATTGCTGTACTCCATTTAAACTCTTCTAGGTTCTCAGATGGTACTGTAGCTAATGCTCAAAACGCGCTTCGCATCTCGTCCTTTTGTGTTGCTGCAGCTAGAGTTCTCTGTAGACTATTAATCCGACAAAGACTCTTTGTTTGAGATTTCACACGTGTTGAACAAACCGCTGAGACTGCGTGGATAGACTGTGAATTTCGCTTGAACATTTAATCGAATTTGCGAATGACGAATAAGCCGAACAAAAAGTTTCTCGGGGATATAAAAATGCGAACTGACGAATTAGTCGATGGCGAATTGGACGAACTAGAATGTATGTGAAAGATAAGAATTTTGCTTGGACTGACGAAAATGCGACGAATTAAGCGAACTGACAAATTGGACGAATTCTACTTTAATAAGAATGAGTTGCAACACTTCAGCTATTTTTTGCTTTTTAAGTTTGGATCAATAATAATCAATAACACACTTGAAAATAGATACAATATCAATCATCCAAAAATTATAGCATGCATTTAAAGATTGACGCTCTTAAGATGCTATAAGTTTTAGCAAAACGCCTGGTATTTTGACTGTACTTGCAGAAACGTTAATCATTTCCATCTGTTTTACTAAGTTTTTATGGTTGCGGTATTGCTATTTAGCGTAGATGAGTGCCATTTATTTTGTCAACATCTGCTTTGTTTTGGTAAGTTATTTGTGGTTGTGGGCCTCTAAATTGTTTTTTCGCGAAAAGGAATTCGGACGGTATTTAATCAATCTGTTCCTTCTTATCGCATATGTCGTGCTGTTCCTTCTTAAAGGCACATTTCATGCTGTTCTTGCTTTAATTTAAACTTTTTCATGGATTATAAAACTTCACTTGCTTGTATTACTTCCGAATGAAGGATACGGTTTAACGAGGTCAAGTTATTTTTATGGTAGTGTGTTATCTATGTACTAGCGTCGTATTTCTGAATAGTTAAGGAAACTTTTACGACGATTTAATTTGATAATTGTAGGGGACTGTCCTGTTTTCACAGCCTATGTTTACTTTCCGATTGATTTTTGTGGCTTACGTAATAACTAAAATTTTCTGCTAAATTAAGTCGTTCGTGGCAATGGTATGTAGTCGAAAATGCAAATGACTTTTATTTTTAGTGATTTATTGGAAATTATGATACACATATGCGAATGAATAGTAAAAAAAAATTAAAGATTTGGTTAACGCCTACCGTGGAGTAGTATGTAAACGATAAAATTCAGTGGTGAAAGAAAAAAGTTGTCCGTGCGAGAGAGAAAGACATACTTATTGTGATGTAAGAAAGGATCATGACCCGCGTTTTAATCGAAAATGCGGAAGTGGAAAAGTGAATCGATTCCGGCATGGTTACCGATATACTAAATGTCATAACTTCAACGCAGTGCAGTTTTTAGAAAACTTTAGGACGCAAATCATTGTTAAGGGGCCTACATTTGCAAAACAAAATTTAAACTTTGGATTCTATTTAAATTCCTGTAAAAGACAAACAAAATTCTAGAAGTGAAGAGTTGTCTCCGGGGTGCAGAGTTCCGGCCTGAATTCCAATACGGTTCATTCATATCTTAATTCTCTAAATTAAAGAAGCATCAAGCCGTAAATATTACTGGAAAATACAAAAAAGTTTTGGTGAGAATTTTTGATGTAATGTTACTTCAAGAGGCGGAGGTAGATGCAATTGGAAAATGGACGTTATGCTTATTGCTTGATTGTTGTATAGAATGATTTTTAGAACATACACATCTGTCATTGCCATCCGGCTTTCAAATTAGTTACGGCACGTCATTATTTTCCGTTACAAAGTCTCCATGGGTTTTGAGATCTTTTAATTTTTAGTAACCTGTTTGTCAGCTTAGATTTGTTCCAATAGCACAATGAAATATGTTATTGATTTGTTTATTGATCTGTTACGTAAAATTATTCATGCTGTATTTTAAGTTGTATTTTAAGATGCTGTACTTTAAGATGTCCGTAAACATCGTTTCACACAGTGCTGCCATCGAGGGTAGGCTCGGCCTACCAACTTTTTTTTGCCAGGGTAAGCTCACGTAGGCCCTAAGTATTTAGCCTCGCTACTATTCTACATTTTGGTTGAACCCCCACCTCAGATTGACAAAAAAATGCAGCAAAATAGCGGCAAAGCCCTTTTTTTGTGGGGTCTTTTCAGTCTTCACCTTTTGCGGTTGACATGGAATGGCAACGAATTTTTTGCGACGACCTTTTTATATTTTTTGGTCTTTATCTAAAATTGACCGAATAATTCAACGATATTTGGCGAAGACTTAGGCGACTACTTTGCAAGAAGTTTTTGGTGAAAATCCTTTTTTAATCTTCATTTAAAATTGAGCGGT
This sequence comes from Trididemnum nubilum, assembly GCA_963965965.1. Classification (NCBI taxonomy): domain Eukaryota; kingdom Metazoa; phylum Chordata; class Ascidiacea; order Aplousobranchia; family Didemnidae; genus Trididemnum; species Trididemnum nubilum. Next base: position 28,260,704 of record OZ014482.1, on the reverse strand, counting down.
GGTGATAGCTTTGTGGTAGAGCGTCGGGCTAGTGATCGAAAGGTTACTGACCCCTGGTTCGATTCTCGGACTGGATATGCGTCGTTGTGTCCTTGTGAAAGATACTCTGCGCTATTTCCCATTGGGCCCTGCAATCTACTCGTTGGAGTGGCGTAGCCTTACGACAAAGTCTTGCAAATATGAACACAAAAGCGTGCTTTGCGTTGAAAGTCTTGAACCCATTATTATAGTTAACTGGCGTGCAGTTATATACTCATATTGTTATCAAATTCATATTGGTCCCACCTAAATGTCCATGGCTTCTTTCCTTTGGTTTTAAATCGGTTGGCACCTAAAATGTTAGCTTCTTCTATAATAGTCTTCGTGATTGTTTAGTACTGTTAATATATTGCCGATTTTTTCCGCTATGACAGTGATAACGTATTTTATCGTACATGTCAACGTATTTCTTGTGGTGAAACTTGAATTGCCTGACAAATTTACAGCAGATAGCTATTCAAACATTCCATAAAAACTTAAATTTATTCATTCTGTTTCAACCTTCACCGACTTCGTCAATAAACTGTTGTGAAATGGCGGATAAAACAGATGTGTAATACAGAAAAGTTTCACGGGATGAGTGTTGTATTTTCATTTATCATTACTTTTGGTGCGATTTTGATCGTTAAAATTACTTCTATTTTGGGTCGTTAAGCAATATTAATTTTCATTCTCGTATTTTCACCAGTCTTTAAACATTATTGGAAATAAGCATTGCATAGATGCGAAATGAGAAAGATTTGGCATAATCGAACTCGTACCACACCCAAATTACTCATGTTTAATGAAAATAATGCTTTTTCATGATATTCTTGGTTTGGTAAAACATTTTCAAATCTGCTACTCGTAATTGAAAAGTTGAACTGATAGTACAGTAGAATTCTGCGAAAACTAATGCATTATTAGCGTATTTAATGTCCACTTTTCAACCCTAGTTCTTGGTTCACAATTGTTTTGTTGAGCCATACCAAAACAAACCTTGCTAATCAAATATACATCAGTGTTCTTTTGGTGAAGTATAGTCTCGAAATTTTTCACTTTTTTTGCAGACTCAAGAAATAAGCAAGCACTGAAACCGAGTTTCGGGTTTGAAAAGCGGAGATTTTAAAACACATGCGAAAGGGCGTGGTCGTAAAGTCATTACATAAGTTTGGTGGAGTAATCTATTGCCTGTCCTATTTCAATGTGCATAATTTCGCTGTGGAATGATCTGTGTTGGTTTACTTACTGCAATGGTAAGCCAAGTAATGTTAATGTTTCCCTTTTATACTGATTATGAATGTCATAATTTGAATCTGTAACCCATAATAATTTTTGCTGCCGTTGAATGTACAGTATATGAAAGACTTCAATTTTCATGCGAGACCCTATTCAGCAAAACTGACCGTTAATTTGAATGCAAGAAGGTTAAAAAGTGTTTTTGCATATAAACTGCATTATTTTTTTGCAATACATTTTTTATTAAAATAGCAAATGAAGCATCACTTCGTTGATAAGCTAGTGCGCGATATTTTCCGTGATTTGAGAATTAATAATTGCAGTATCCTAATGCTTCTTAATCGTAACGTGGTCTAAAATGCTTCGTAGTAAATTTTTCTAGTAGATCGGTTTGGATTTTTCTTCGTTGTTAGCGAATTAGCGTGGCGAATTGAAAAATGTTTTACCATTAAAAAAATCTGTTATTTCATAACAAACTTAGTTCGCAGTTAACTTGCACTTTGTGAAAAGAAGTTCAGTGACCCCTTTGGCTCGCACCTAGTTGGTAGTTGAGTTAGTGGAATTTTTAGAGTTGTCTATGAATAATTAATGAGTTTCACAATCAGGACTTTTCATTTTATTGGTCCGTTAAACGAAATAATCCGTTTTTACACCTGCAATTACCCGACAGTGATATTGATTTTATACTTTGAATGACTATCATGGGAATTAGGTTAAGGATTTTTGATATCAACCTTGTACACTGTGTGGCTTAAATAGTGACAGATGTTTTTCAGACTTTAAACCTGCCTTCTGCGTCGTAAAATATATTTATTCAATCCCAAATGGCTTTCTTCAAAGTTACAAAATAATGTAATACTGGATGACCTGGCCCTGTTTTGTTTTGTGCGCCAGTGGCGCAACCAGAGGGTTAAGATAATGAAGCTTCCACCTTTATCCAAGTCTCTTAGAAAATTTTACCAAAATATGCAAGCTTTTAATCGTGTTTTGGAGTTGAGCAGAGAGCCTGAAGAGATTTATTTATTTTTTTCGAATGAGCAAAAAACAAATTTTATTTCTCAATGGCATTAAAATATTCGCGCAAAGAGTGCGGATTTCGCTTTCACATCCCGTCTATTTCTTTACTCAGCATGCTGTTTGCTGGATACATTTTTCAACCTCCTGTAGCAAAATCGGCTACCTTTAACCCAGTGGTGCTATTCAGCCGGTCGGTACGAATTGGTTGCTAGATTTAGAGAACCGGTATTAAAAACTGCTTGCGGAGATTTTACGAGAAAATAATGTGGCTCTACACACTTTGTCGAATCTAAATTCTAAAATCGTCGACCAATAAGCTTTTGGAGGGCTAGTGGTCATAATGTAATTTCAGCATAGGTGGGCAAGTTAATGCAAAACGTTAGTTTCGTTAACCACTGGTCCGTTAACAAACTTCACACCTCCGTTAACGTTAATCCGTTATTTTCAGCTTTAATTAACGGAAGTTAATAAAGTCCGTTAATCCGTTTACATTTTGCGTGTAATTTACATTTCGTTTTATTCGCTTCTTGAACACGTATTGACGCTGTTGAGCTGATTGTAAGGAAATATTTATTGCTATGGTGGTCTTTTTGTGCTTTGAAAGTTACATTTTACAGTCTAATCTAATTTCAAGATAAAAACAAGTTCAAATGCACGACGAAGCTGCAAGATATTAACGATAAAAACCTTAACGGAAGTTAACAGAACTTAATTTAGTCCGTTAACAGCACTTAACGGAAGTTAATTTAGTCCGTTAACATGAAAAGACTTTTTAACGGATTAACGAGTTAATGAAAAAGTTAGCTTCGTTATTAACGATTAACGGACTTGTGCCCACCTATGAATTTCAGTGGTGGGCAGCATCGAGTACAAAAGTACCGCGGTACTTTTTTAAAAATGGTACCGAACTACCAATACCGCGATACTTGTTTAAAAAACTCCGGTATTTTCAGTTTTTGGTATCACGGATCTATTAAAAATCAAACTATCTCTCTTTGAAGTAGAGCTAATAAATTTTCAACTCCAAAAATATACCGTTGCGGTCATAGGCGTAGCCAGGATTTTTGATTCGGGAGGGCCCAAATCACATGAGATGACGTCATCAGAAATTTTCAAAAAAGGAACTTTTTTGGGGGCAAAGATACAGTAGAATGGAAAAATCTGAAGTCGTAGCCTGTGGTCACTTAACCAGGATTTTGGTTAAGGGAAAGGGTAAAAACTAATAGTTAAAAAGTGCAAATGTCTAACCTAGGAGACGTGTTGAATAAGCTAGTGTACTCAAGCGTATCACTGCCGAGTCTGGGGGCGGAGCCCCCTAGCCGTCGGTGGCTGTGGGGGGCTATGGGAGTTTTTAATCAGCTGCTGTGCGATTTTGGTAAGTTTTTGGAAAAAAAAGGTATTTTAATCCCATTGGATCACATTTCGCACGTGTTCACAGCCATTTGAAAAAACTAGATTTTTAACATTAAAAGCTAATCGAAAAATTTTAATTGTTCAATCCTCCTTTTACTTGCAATTAGAGTCCAATACTCGTTTAAAATTTTGCATTATGGTGTAAAATTTTAATTGTAAGTAATTGTAATTACATTTTATTCACCAAGTTGCCTTGGCCAGGAGACAGCGAAGGGACCTATCGGTCTTCGAGTCAAGCTGCCACCTGTCTACCACACACGGCGGAGGCTTTACACTGTCCCTTTGATTGCTGAACGTCAAGCAGGAAAGCTCTGAAAACCAATTTTTATAGTCTTTGGTTTGACCCGACCGGGAATCGAACCTGAGTCTACCGCTTCAGTAGCAGACGCTCTATCCACTCGACCACTGATCGGTTACATTAGGAGGAAGTAAGGAACATTGCCTCCTGCAATGTAAGTGATTCATTACCTCCTGCAATGTAAGTACCTAGGAAGTAAGTGATTCGGTCCATGTAGGGGGAAGTAAGGAACATTGCCTCCTGCAATATTTTAGCAGTAGGCCTAAATAATAATCCACTCGTAAATTTTCCTTAAAGATTTTTGTTTTGTCATGAAGTTAACCAGTTATAGGAGTATATGTACGGCCAAGGGGCCCAGGACCCCTCAATTCAAATTCAATAATTTGTTCAATTAGTATTTTCCCTAGCTAATTTTTTTAAAGTATTTTGAGAGTAAAAACTAGCAAGGTGGAGGTGATTCCGTTATTGAAAAATGGTACAGTAGATGGTTACGCTTACTAACCATGTTATTTCCGGGCCGAATTTACATTGCGCAGGGCCCCGGGCACTTAAGGGATTTTTGCAACATCTTCCTGCCGAATATAAGTGAAAACGAAAAATAGTCCTACTATCTGAGGGCGGGGCCCTGTCACTAAGCCATATGGCAAATACGGCTCTGGTTATTGGACTACGTTCATAAAAAGTTTAGATGAGGGCCTTAGGTAGCAACTTTTAGGACAAAAACCCTTGATTTCCCTCCGGTTATAAATTTAAATTGGTTGGCAAAAATTGAATTAAGGGAGTGCCCCGGGTCCCCTTGTCGTCAATATTATTTATTGTTAATTACTGTTGTATGCGTGTACTGTTTTACGCAAAAATGCTAAAAGAAACTGAAAATGAATAAACAAGGCTTTTTTGTCAAATTAGTGTCATTGGCGGCATTTCGATTGAGGGGGCCCGGACCCCCTGGGCCACCCCCCTGGCTACGCCTATGATTTGAGATAAGATCGCGCCCTTAAGATCTTTCATAAAAAAAACATTTAAAGCAAAATTAAAAAAAAAACTTTTTTTCCAAAACGTGGAGGACTCGAGTTAAGTCACTTGACAGTTTTTTAAAACCTCGAAGAATTACATGACGTTATTATGCGTGTACACTTGGTCGTCATTATTATTACCGGTACTTAGTTTTGTACGCGTAAATCCTAAATTAAACAAAATGCAATTTCGGGCAAGGACAACATATTAACTATGCTCATTATATTTATCATTGGTACTATTTCAATTGGGGGGGGGTTTGCATTACCGCCTGTGTTATAGCATTAAGTTCATAATAACGTTAAACGAGGGCCTGGAGTTGCAACTTTTAGGACAAAACTCTTAGATTTCTTACAGGTTTTGCATATAAATTGTTAAAAATTTGTATTAAGGGGCCCCTGCTCCGGGACCCTTGGTCGTCAGTCAGGGGCTTTGGGGCTTCCTGGTTGTCAGCTAGAGGCCCCGGGGCCCGCTAGTTGTCAGTTAGGGGCCCCGGGGTCCCTGGTTGTTAATTAGCAGCCCCCTGGAGGTCAGTTTAGGGATCTGGGGCCTCTTTGTTGTCGGTTGGTGTCCCCAGGGCCTCATAGTTGTCAGTTAAGGGCCCCGGGGCTTTTTGGTTGTTAGTTAGGGGCCCTGGGGCTCCCTGGTTGTCAGATAGAGGCCCCGAGGCCCCCTGTTGTCGGTTTGGGACACCGGGACCCCCTAGTTGTTGGTTAGGGGGCCCCCTGGTTGTTAGTTAGGGGCCCCGGGGCTCCCTCGTTATCATTAATGTTATTGTTAATTATTGTTATGTGCGTAATTACTGAAAAAAAAAAAACTGCAACTAAACATCGCTTGGCAATGTTGTCATAACTTTTGTCATTGGTGTTTTTTTAATTTGGGAGGCCCGGGCCCCTGGGCCCCCTCTGGCTACGCCTATGCCCGGATCCTCTGGTTGTCAATTAGGGGCCTCGGGGTCCTTTGGTTGTTGGTTAGGGGCACTAGGGCCCCCTGGTTGTTAGTTAGGGACCCCGGGGCCCACAGATTGTCGGTTGGGGGCCCCCTGATCATTAGTTAAATGCTTTGGGGCCCACTGGTTGTCAGTTCGGGGCCTTGGGACCCCTGGTTGTCAGTTACGGCCCCCGGGATCCTTGGTTTTTGGTTAGGGGCACCGGGCTCCCTGGTTGTTAATTAGGGGCTTTGACCCCCTGGTCATTAATTAAGGGCCCTGGGGCTACCTGGTTGTTGGTTAGGGACCCTGGCCCCCTGGTTGTTAATTAGGGACCCTGGCCCCCTGGTTGTTAGTTAAAAATCTTGGGGCCCTCTGGTTGTCAGTTAGGGCCCGGGGCCTCCTGGTTGTCAGTTAGGGGCTTCAGGGCCCCCTGGTTCTCTGTTAGGGGCCTCGGTGCCTCCTGGTTGTCAGTTAAGGGTCTAAGGGCCCCCTATTTGCTGCTTAGGGGCCCCGGGACCCCTGGTTGTTGGTTTAGGGGCCCCGGGGCCTCTGGTTGTTAGTTAGGAACCCCAGGGCTCCCTCAACTGCAACTAAACATCACTAGGCTATGTTGTCATAATTTTTATCATTAGTGGAATTTTAATTGGAAGGGGGGGAGCCGGGCCCCCTGGCCTATGGTTACGGTTCGCTCCAAAGATTCAAAATTGTGCTTGTCAACAATGATTGTGCAATTGCAACATCTCTGCATCCACAGTTCCCTATTATCCATGGTTTCTTAACTATAGGCAGGGGTGCAAATCTTTGTTGAGCATTGGGTGGGATAATTTGCCATGTTACCGCAATTTTGCCTTATTTTCAACATTGGGGGTGATGAACCTCGACCACGATTTTTTTCAGGTGAGCAAATTAAGTGAAGAGCAAAAAAAAGATCTTCACCAAAAATGGAACATTTTTTCCCCGAATTCAAGTGGAGACCTGCGCTCAGATGCGCAACAGAGTCAATTTATTGGAGGGGATGCAGATGTAGACCATACTCAAATAAATTATTGGGGGGATACAGTCAAATTATTGGGGGGATACATCCCCTCCAGGTTTCGGCGCCCCTGACTATAGGCGTAGCCAGGAAAGGGGTCCAGGGGGCCCGCCTCCCCCCCAATTTAAAGCCTATCAATGATAAAAATGTAACAAAAAAGCCAAAAAGTTTCTTTTAGCATTTTCGCCTACAACAGTAATTAACAATAATAGTGATCCTGGGACCTGAGCCCCCTCAATTCAAGTTCTTGCGAACCAATTTAAATGTATAACCCGAGTGAAATTAAGGGTTATTGTCCTAAACGTGGCTAACTCAGGCCCTCGTGTAACGTTTTTATGAACGTAATGCAATAACCAAGACCAGATTTATCATATGGCACAGTACCAGGGGCCCCGCGCTCAGATGGTAAGACTTTTTTTGCTCTTTACCAGTATTTGGCAGGAAGATGTTGCAAAAATCCCCGAAGTGCCTGGGACTCCGCGCAATGTATATCCTGCCGGGGCAATAACATGGTTAGTAGGCGTAACCATCTATTGTACATTTTCAATAACAACTCACATTTATCTTCCAGTTTCTACGCAAAAAACACTTTTGAAAAAAAATTAGATAGAGGAAATGTTTATTGAACAAATTATTGAATATGAATTGAGGAGACCTAGACCCCTGGCAGTACATGCTCCTATAACTAGTTATTTTCATGATAAAACAAAAATCTGTAAGGAAAATTTTCCAGTGGATTATTGTTTACTGCTAAAATATTGCATGAGGCAATGCATCATGTTACGGATTCGTCCTTATTCTACGTCTGCTTTTATTGAATTCGTAACGCGCAACTTGGTCCAAAGTATAGTCCTTTACTGCCAGTGGTCAGCGGTTTATTTCACTTCCCGATGAATTTTCAACGCAGACGTAGCACGTAAATTGTAACTGATAATTTGCTTGTAATCCAACGTAGATTTGAAAGCTGAGACCTTGCAAAATTGACACTAGCTCTAGGGGTGGAGCAAGTCGGTTATATAATATCCAGGATTTAACAACGGGCCCTTGGGCGACTACTCAATACTAACAATTTAGAGTGTCCTTTAAACATGCTACAAAGGTAGCGATAACTTAACTTCAATTCAAGATTTCCCCTTCTACCGACTACTCCCTCTTGTAATAAGAAAGCAAAAAAAAGCCTCTGCTCACCGCAGACACTAAACTAAAATCTGTGTCGACACCGCAAAGTTTCAGCTTGCCAACTCCAAAATTTGCATACAACGCAGAGATTTAAAAACGATTGATCAAAAATTTGTTACGTCATTAAAGAACAAACAAAAAGTGCTTACAACACAACCGGATTTGCCAAGTTTCAACGTCTGCGAATTTCACGTAATTTGCTTTTGGCCCTTTTGAATCAAGAGATAAAGTAGACAATGAGCCATGGCGTTGAATGTAAAACAACAAATCAAAAAACAAGGGTTCGAAACTTCACAAAGAAAAAAGAAAACAGAACGGCGCTACACATCTTACTTTATCCTGCTTGGGCCAAATCACAAAATTTAACTCCAAAATGCAAGGTTTTAAACGCAGTTTGGACCTAAATTGTAAGTAAAAAGGGGATTAAACAATTTAATTTTTTCAATTAGCTTTCAAATGTTAAAAATCTAGTTCTTACAAATGGCACTGAACCCCTGCGAAATGCATGGGTGGGCACAAGTCCGTTAATCGTTAATCCGTTAATAACGAAGTTAACTTTTTCTTGAACTCGTTAATCCGTTAAAAGTTTTTTCATGTTAACGGACTAAATTAACTTCCGTTAAGTTCTGTTAACGGACTTCATTAACTTCCGTTAAAGTTTTCATCGTTAATATCTTGCACCATTCATTCATCGCACCGGTACAAACCACTTTGCACTGGTAGCACTTGTTGCGTATTAGCACAAGTTTTATGGAAAAAAAGCGAAGAAAGGAGATCTTTTTTGTGACAAGTAAGAAGCTGGAGCCTCAAAGGTCTATTAATCATCGCTGTTCGCAATTTCCAAAGATTTTCCGATCGCAGCTTCGTTAGTGCATTTGACCTTTTTTTTTCTTGAAATTAGATTAGACTTTAAAATGTAACTTCCAAAACACAAAAAGACCACCATAGCAATAAATATTTCTTTACAGTCAGCTCAACAGCGTCAGTACGTGTTCTAGAAGCGAGTGAATAAAACGAAATGTAAATTACATGCAAAATGTTAATGAATTAACGGACTTTAATAACTTCTGTTAATTAAAGCTGAAAGTAACGGATTAACGTTAACGGAGGTGTGAAGTTTGTTAACGGACTAGAGGTTAACGAAGCTAACGTTTTGCATTAACTTGCCCATCTTTGGCGAAATGTCATCTAATGGCATTAAAATAGCTTTTTCCAAAAAAAATCACAAAAAAACTCCCAGCCCCCAAACCCCCGGATGTGACACGTTCGAGTTACACTAGTTTGCTTCAGGGATGTGGAAGCGGAAGCGGTTAATTTTTTTTTGGAAGCGGAAGCACTTTGATGAAAGTTGTTGGAAGCGGAAGCGAACTCCGAAGCGAAAGTGTTGAAAAGGAGCTGGAAGCGGAAGCAATTTTTTCAAAAGCAGGCCCTTCCGGATTTTCAAACTGGCTACAACCGTTGGGGTAAAATGTAACAATAATAATGTTATTTCTAGGTACATAACTATGCATGAAAATTTCCATTTTAGTTACTGCCGTAATTTTTAACGTTTGTGCTGCCTTAAATTATGCAATTAACACTAGAAGTACCAGAGATTTTACACTCCCTAGAAGTACCGAATGGGGTCAAACTGACCCCGGATATTATTGACGTTTCTAGCAATCTTTGAATTCCCGATAACCCAACCGCAGACTCAATAGACATAATCCATCCATTTCATGAATAAATCAAACTTAGGTTCGATTCCTGAGTGAGTAAAATTTCGAAAATTTTGGCAAAAATTTTCGAAAATTTTTGCAATTCTTCAAAAAATTTCACATAAATCCGTCAAAGGTATTTATCTAAATGTAAAACCTACTTTTAGATCTTGTATAGTTGTTTTGTATGCCTTGCTATAAAAATCAACGCAATAAAAACACATGACTATCATAAGCAATAAGCTTATTTATTGGCAACAAATCTTACAATAATTGAGTTTTTCCTGTTTTTCAATGCATTTACCACAAACAAACTTAGAGCAAATGCAGCATGTTTCACGGGTTTTGTTGGTGCAGTTTTTGCTTTGGCAGTGCTTTCTTTTGTTGGTTTTCTGCATACAGCTGTTGCTGTGACTGTACTGAGTGGACTTTTGTGAGTTATTAGCTTTTCTCTCTTCAACAAACTTTGCACGAAGCTCTTCAGATAGCCGCAAAAGATACCGTCGCCGTGATATTTTTGACCCAGTTACCAATTTATATAAAATGTGAGCATTGATCGCAGCCAAATCTAAAATGTTGTAAAAAAACTGCACAGGCCACCTGCGAGAAGCTGCATTTACAATGTACTTTCTAGCCATCTGGTCAACCACATCGACTCCAAATTTGGTGGAGTTATAAAATGTTACAGTTTCAGGCTTCGACTTTCTATCGTCACCGATATCAACAGTTGAGTGCATTGTGCTAAGCAGCAAAACATTTTTAGCTGTTTTGGCTTGATAAACAGTCAAGGTGCAACAATCATGTTTGAAAATTTTTGTTGTGTAAAGATCCTCCTTCATTTTTTTGATTTCTTGCGGAATCTCTTTTCGGATGCGATTTACAGTTCCGACAATGCTGATTCCCTGTTGTCTCAAAGTTTTAGCAAGATTTACCGAAGTAGAAAAATTGTCTGTAGTCACATTTCGACCTGTCTTTCTGTAGGGTTCAATTAGTTGCAAAACAACATGTTCACCTAATTTTACTCCTGCTGGCCGAGAATCATCTTTCCCTAGATAAGGAATGCTATGTAGCATATACTTTGTGTCCACATCAGCGGCCATCCAAAATTTGATGCCAAATTTGTCAGGCTTATTTGGCATATATTGTGTGAATCTACATCGAACTTTAGTTGGAAAAAGTTGCTCATCCACAGTGATGTTGATGCCCGGTCGATAATGCCGAAGACAATTCCCGACAAAAGTGTGCCAAACTGTTGATATCAGAGCCAGTTTGTCAGTAGCTAGTCTATGAGATTGTGTTTGCTTATAGTCAAATCGCAGAAATTTCATTATTTCAACAAATCTGTTACGAGCCATAGTTTCAGAAATAATTGGAATTCCCCATAACTTACTCCATAGTTCATGTACCTTGATCTTAGCTGCCTTGTGAGCTCCACGTGCGTAAACAATCGCTAAAAATCATAGGTGAGCACAAGTCCGTTAATCGTTAATTTGTTAATAACGAAGCTAACTTTTTCACTAACTTGTTAATCCGTTAAAAAGTTTTTTCATGTTAACGGACTAAATTAACTTCCGTTAAGTGCTGTTAACGAACTAAAGTAACTTTCGTTAAGTTCTGTTAACTTCCGTTAAGGTTTTTATCGTTAATATCTTGCAGCTTCGTTGTGCATTTAAACTTGTTTTTATCTTGAAATTAGATTAGACTGTAAAATGTAACTTTCAAAGCACAAAAAGACCACCATAGCAATAAATATTTTCTTAAAATTAGCTCAACAGCGTCAATACGTGTTCTAGAAGCGAGTGAATAAAACGAAATGAAAATTACACGCAAAATGTTAACGGATTAACGGACTTTATTAACTTCCGTTAATTAAAGCTGAAAATAACGGATTAACGTTAACGGAGGTGTGAAGTTTGTTAACGGACCAGTGGTTAACGAAGCTAACGTTTTGCATTAACTTGCCCATCTATACTAAAAATGCATCCAGTTCATGTAAAGACACGCGCCAATCGACTGTTTGTAAAACTCTTCGGGCTTCTTCTGTACATCTTTGAATATGACGCAACACACTTTCATCAATGAATAGATCCCATGCACTGCAAACCGATTCTTTGGAAATACTACGCTTTGCTTGAGTAGATGGCCCAGGTGCTTCTCTGCAAATATTGTGGTAAGATCGCCGTCCGGAATTATTTTGAACAGGATCCAAAAGATCCCACATAGTCTCATCAGAAGCTGCAAGGCTTGTTGTGTTATTCTGAAGATCCTGATCTTCATCCGTTTCTGAATTCGTCTCGATATCAGCAAAGTCTGAAATATCTGAGTTTGATGGTTCTGAAACTAGTGATTCATTATCAGATGAAAATTCACTTTCTAATTCATTAAAATTGTCTTCACGTGAATCATAAACATCTTCACATGATTGAATATCAGTTTCTGCATCAGAATCATCTTTCTGGATGTTTTGTAGCAAATCCAAAGCTTTTAGAGCAGTAAGTCTCTGTCGATCATCCATCGATTTTACATAAACTCAGGCAAAGTTAGTAGATTGGCTTAGCTGTATGTCCTAAAATATCCAATAGCTAAAAAGTATCTATAGTGTAGATTGTATGCATGCACTATATCTTCTGTCAATATGAATATATAGTTGCATTATATAATAAATTAGGTTATTGTTGCTGAAAAATTACTTGTTTGTGCTACTAGTTCAGATATGTTTCGTACTTTCTTTTGCTCTATCAAAACTTCTACAGTAGGCTTACATCAGAAAGCGAGTTCGCATTGCGTACATTCCCTGCCGCTATACATTGCTAAAAAATAAACTGCCAGCTGGATGCAATTTCTATCTCTTGTCTAGCTACAACAACTTACGATTTTGCTGATCACAAAAACGAACAACTTTTTCGTGAGAAAATTGAATAGCTCTGTTGTGTACATCAAAAACGTCTACAAATAAATCACACCAGTATTTCGACTCTATTGTTTTCGTGAACATTCTTTGTCTTGTGACAAACATCAAAGACGGAATTACCGCCATCAAAACGAAAACGATAGTCTCCTGCAGATACTTCCGCGTATGGCAATTATTCTGTCCAGACAAAAATGTTGACACGGGTTTTGCAAGATGTTTATCTTCACAGAAACGATAGAAAACCATATGGGTCAAAATGACCCCGGCTGGTACTTCTAGGTATATCACCGCATACAAGCTAAATCAAAACATATTTTTTTATGAAACTGCCACTAGCATGTTCGACAACTAATTTTAGGAAAAGTCAAGAAGTTTCACGTCTCCATTGCAATCACCCTTGCAGCAGTAGCCTACTCTAAGAACTTGGCGCTACGGGTCGAAATGACCCTTGTGGACTTATAGTGTTAATAAAGAGCCATGAGCACGCCGTCTTTGCGAAAGATCATGGGTGTGATATACGTGATATACCATCAATACTTCCATAGCATCGGAGTCTGAGGGTATACTGCGTCCTGGAGGCGAAATTTTTTTTTCTACCATGGTTTTGCAGATTTATTACGTCACATCCTGTGTCCCAACCTTCTGAGTCATACTCCGCTCTCGCTTTTTGCTTGATCCGCTGTATTTACAGGCTAATTGGTACGATGGTACTGGGCAGTTAGGCTAGACTTGAGTTTGTAATAAAGTCTTACCGTAGGCAGTGGTAGAATAGGCTTGAAAGAATAGCAAAAAGCAATAATAGCAGTTGGTCAATAAGCCTAGACTTACGTTTTATAATCAAGTTAAAATATTAAGACAAAATTTGTGATACCAGCTAGTCAAAATAGCCTAGTAATCTTTTTTAAGCTTTTAAATGGTTGGGCTGCTGAGTTTTAAGCGATTATAGACAGAACATCAGAGGGAAGCCTAAAACATATTTCATTAATTAATGCATAGTTCAAGTTACTGTATGCATATTGCAAAAATAAATAGCAGATCTGAGATATCGGTCTGTCGGTAGGCTACTGTACCGGTACTGAATGCTGGATAGCCTAGCCAGATAGTGCAGTTGGCTAGGTACCGTAAATGGCTAGCCGAAACTGTGTAGGCGCTGAATCTAGAAAAGTGAAATGTCAAAGTTATTTTACTACTGTAATTTCACCAATGTTTTGATTGCTTTCAAATTTAAAGTCAGAATTAACTAGACGGATTCACTTACTGACTTCATCGCTTAATCACTCATCTGCTCATACTCCTCCCTCAGTACTGTCGTAGTGGATGACATTAAAACAAAGGTTACTTGATAAACTGATTCAGTATTAAACTGATTGATCAGAGATTGTTGAATCAGTTCGAAGGAAATCTAGCAAAAAAAATTTACATAGGCTGCTAACTTTACCACCTTCACACAGTACTGCAGCAGATACACAGTCTAAAGATATGACTGTTACGTTATCCTGGTATTCAATTCGATTTACCTTGGATAGCGAAAAGACAGTGTAAGTCATCAACGTCTACTGTCACAAAAAAAAAGAAACTTTATACCGCAAGATATAGGAAGGCTTTATTTCACTGGAAACTTTTATCTACTTTTTTATTAATTGTGACTTAAATCTAACCCAAACTCAAATGCCTACTCCAAAACTATCCCCAAATCGAACCCTAACCCAAACCCTAACTTAAGCCCTAATCTTAACCCCTCAAAAAGCAAATAAAAAAAGCTTAGATGAATATTTCTCATTTTTGTTTTATTCTCTTTAACTTGAAAAATTTTCGGTAAAATAGTCACTCCCTAACATATATCAGTAAGAAATGGAGCAGATGGCTAAAACCTACCGTAACTACTGTCACAACTCAAAACCAAAACTCACAACATCAAACTTAACAATTATGCTATGTATCAATCTATGGCATATGCTCAAAAACTTGACTCCCTGGACCCTTTTATTCAATATTTTGTGTTATTTGAATTGAGTACTGTGATGTATATAAATTCTTTAGTTCTTTGTTAAACTTCAAGAATTTCATCTCTCTAATTTCCATTTAATTCCATATTTTAGTTCCATCATAGATGAACAATTCTTGAGTTTGTGCTGCGTTAACAACTCTGGGGAGAAAATAGTTTGTTTTGCTTTTTCTTCAAGTGTTGTAAGAATGTATTTCATCCAGTATTATGAAAAGCCCTAAGTTAGACCTGGAAGTGTAAGATGACTTATTGCTTATTCTTTACATCAATTCAGTGTTTCCTTTAAGCTGATTTTTTTCAGCGAATCAGCGATTTGTTGGAACAAGGGCAAATAATTTTTGGCAATATCTGATATGGTAACCATAACTTTAGAAAATTCGACAAATTTGTGGAAATATGACATTTGGTATACTTTAATAACGAATTGCTACAAAATTTAGGGCTCATAAACATCTTTTTAGAGCATTGGGCACAAATGTTTCAAGAAAATTTGGGCATTCGCCAATTAGCCTAAAAGTTAGAGTGAACACTGCATCAATTTTGCTGTTTCCATTTTGTACATGTCATTTAGCTGTAATAGATATAAGCATGAGAATAACGGTTTAGTATCAGGCACGCTAAGTGTCCTGATGTTGTTGTGAGTTATTATTCTTAACTGCTTTTTTTGTAACTTAATCAAAGGTGAAAGGGCAGATGCTGAAGCACCACCCCAGCTGCTATGCTAATACAGTAATTTAGATGAGAATGGATGAAGCTGTAATAAATCAATATTAAAGTTTTACAATCACCATACTTCTATAAATGGTACAATGCCCAACAACCAGGGTTGGAAGTCGATGCTGTTTAAAACCAAGACAAATCGATAGTTCACACAAAAAGCAAAGAGTAAAGTAAAGAAACAAAAAGCAAAGATATCAGAAACAAAAAGCAAAGACTAGTAATCGATGTCGAAATGCGAACAAAAGTTTTTATTCTATTTTTCATTAGGATGCACTAAAATTTTTGCCGTATTGACCATTAAATAAAACTTGTGAGTGGAAAAACCAATAATACCAGTACTATCAAGCATAAAAAAATACACTTTTAGGATAATATTATAAAGTGCAATATAGCATAAGAGAAACGAAACAATGTAAGCTTAGGCAGACTCAACAAGAACAAAAGTAAAGTTTAAAGATTCTACCAATCGATAAAATGTAAGCAAAAAGCATAGAAAAGGCAATAATCGATAGAAAAATTTGAAGCAAAGCATCTGCAATTTTCGATAGCAGAAAAGCTAAGAATATAGTATCGATTATCAATTACTAATCGATTTTTCCAACCCTGCCAACAACCACTGGCTAATTTTGAACTAAATTTCTAAATTTAGGGTTTCCAATTTAGTGAATGATCAATCAGGACACCCAAATATTCAACACATGTATTTGTACTACATATATTTTAACACATCTGCTACGCAAACATGTAGTGTGTTTGCATAGACCTAACTGATGTTTGTAAATTATAGCTACATATTGTATACCGTAAAACCTTTATTTGAGCGCCACCTCTATTTGAACGCCACCTCTAATAGAACGCCACTTTTAAGGAAGAGTTGAAAAATAGAGCGCCTCCCTCTAATTGAACGCCGCCTCTATTTGAACGCCACCTCTAATAGAACACCACTTTTAGCGGCGAAATTGTATTAGCAGGTCTCTACTGGTAATTATAAAATTGATTAAGTTTTCACAATCTAGCAGTTAAAGCAGCCATTTAAAAGATACCAACCAACATACTGGTAGTAACAATGCAGTATCATGTCACGATAAGCAGCAGTAATGCGGTAAGCAAACAATTGGAATTGAACAAAGGAAAGCTTAAAACAATACCAGTCTCCCTTATGGCTTCTAAACCGGCTATGACCAAACAGAAGAAAGAATTTTTCTTTTACCGGTATATTTAAACGAACGCTCGCCCATGTGACACATAACAATAGACTTTAAAAGCCTTTTTTTTCAACATCACGACCTTACGCGTGACAGCTGGCTTTTAAGATTCAGGATTTTATTGTGGGAGCATTTTTGGCATTGCTTCTACGAGTTTATCACTTTCTTTTGACGGCGGAAAGTACTGACCAGCTAGTCGAAAAATAGAGCACCAACCTTTAATTGAACGTCACCTCTAATAGAACGCCACTTTTAGGAAGAGTTGAAAAATAGAGCGCCATGGCTGTGAAGTAGAGGTTTTATGGTAATTGTTTAAAATACAAAATTGCATTTCAGGCAGAAAAAATAGCTTACTAAAGCTAGTTTGAAAGAAATCTAGTATGTAGATATGTTTGCGTAAACAAATGGTTTCTGATGTAGTGATTAATTGTCCAAACTATGCAGCATTGACTGATTGATGCCAACTTTTGAGCAATTGTGTTACCCAGGAAGATTGATAGTCAATCCACAATTATCTGGCAATATTACAAGAAGTGTTAAAAGATTTTTGGATGAAAAAATATACAGTAGCAAGACTTACCAAGTGTTTGGGTATGTTCTTCGAATAATGGTTTGTAGCTTAGCTTTGTTTGCAATGATATTTCAAACTTGTTACAGCATTTATATGAGATACAAGTTTTGGTGCTGACTGCAGTCCCACTTGCAGCTAGATTTAACCAAATTGAAACTGGTCAGTTGGTCGAGCAGTAACACATTTGTCCTGGATTGGGAGGTTCATTTTTTTTGCCAGTCAAATCAGACGCAGTGTTGCCAACAGCTTGCCACCACTGTAACATTTCTTTAAAAGAAGCTGTGTTGCCCTTCACAAATGTGAGGAGATTGCCTTCGTGTTACACACTTCGGCATAATGCAACAAGCATCATAAAAGATTTGATGTAGTCAGAACCTCACAACATATAAATTGGCAACAGAAGCTTTTTTTTTGCTGATTATTTTTTGCATTTAGCAAAACTTATAATGTTGTCAAGCCATGCTGTGAGTCTGATTATTGCAAGTGGGACGTAGTTGCTTGGGCAAGAAAGTATTTTATTAGCCTTTGCTGCAAATTGCTTGTATTTTTTCAGGAAAAATTTGCTTGTTCTTCAAGGATTATAATCACTGCCTTAGAAAAGATCACCTGCTCTGTTGCGACCACTGAGGCCACTACCAGTATATCGCAAACTATAATAGTGGAATTTCACCGATTGCTTTTTAAATATTGGAATTTCATCAACTATCGACAACAGTATTCAGAAAGGTACAATAAGGTACAATTTAAAATGTAGAATGTGTTTTATACTAATATGGTTGAGACCAGAAGCAATGCAGTGTTATGCTGATCTTTGCAATTGATGTAAGACAACACACAAACTTGTTTTACATTGTTTTGTGTCCAATCTAAACGCACTTTTAAGTTTCAAGGTTTTGTAATATTTTGTTTTGTAAGTTTGGATTTAATTAATTATGGGTCATGCACACAGTTAATCGTAGTTGTTTTTTGTTTTTTTTGAAGAGAGGTGCTTTGTCACAAAATTTGGTTTACAAGTAATGTTGTAGTTTATTGAGTGATATTTACTAGTCAATAGTCATCCCAGTTAGACTACAGATTTGTTCATTTTTTAGTCATTTATGCTCTGTTAGTGTATTTTTGTCACTGCGTGCATTTGCATTTTAAACTTGAAAATACAAAATGAAAGAATAGAGTTTCACAGATCATATCTTTTTAGAAGTCTTGGACCATGGATTTCATCCACAGAATGCACTCACTAGTTCCCAACGTCAAATCAACTGCTTTCATGTCTCTACATTAACAATATCTTCGACTATGCAAGTGTGCATGCAGCATTTTGATCTTTTCAAAAAATTACCAATCGTGGACTTCCAAAAAATGTGCAACAACAGAACTACAGTAGAAATAATGTCATGTGAATCACAATCATCAGAAGAGAAGAAGTCTCGATAAGAAATATATCTCCGAAAACTAAGAGAGCACCAAATTTTCCTGAACTTGCGTGCGATCTTCATGGCTTTTTGTTGAGATTTGCAAGCAGTTGTGGATTATCGTTCGAAACGCTTTTATTATCCATTTTTCAGGCTGTCAAGCGCTCTTTTTTTATTTTTAATGCGATTTTTCTTGTTTTCGTAGTTATTTCTTTCGTTATTTTTTTCCAGATTTGGTTTGGTTTTGAACTAATTTTTAGTCTAGTTTCCCTGTTTTTCGGACATAAGACCCACGTAAAATACCTAGATTTTCTCAAAAGTACAACGTGCACTTTAATCTTCAGTTCGTGTAATGTATGGATCTGGTTTGTGCCCTATTTTTCTCTAGGATAATATGTTTCCTGTGCAAAAAAAACAACAAAACAAACAGCTTATGCAGCAAGAACAAGCGAAAGCCGAAAAGAATCTGCTGGTTACACAAACACTGTTGGAACAACACGCAAGCGGAAGCTTATAAGTAGCTGTCGCAAGTGAACACATGCCTGCTATTGGAGTGGCAAAAAGAAAGTGGTTTCTGCTGCGAATGCTACCTTGGAAAAAAGCCTGCTCAACTATGCAGCAGCATCAGAAAACGAGAAAACAAATTGCCGTAAAAATAAAAATGGCGATGTATAAACTGGTTCCGAGCGTTAAGCAAAAACAGAGAAGAGTGACTTTTGTACCACCCAGAATTAGCAACATTTTACATTTCCTGCTACATTTATTTGTTTTGAGCGTTTTGTGTATGTACGTGCTGTTCTTAATTCATTTAAATTGAGTTGTGCTATCAAAATTGTAAGCAACTTTTCTGTATGTAATTCGTCATTGCCTAGAAGATGATTTGTAAAAAAAATACTACAAAATGACTCTTGTTTTCGTTAGAATATCTTAACTTGTCATTTGTTTTTTTCATTCGTATTTGTTACAAAGTTCTTTTTCTTTTTTCAAAAGCGGCATCATTTTTTTGTTACTTGGCCGCTTGACAGCTTGCATTTTGTTATTTTAATTACCGGTAGTACTTTTTCGGTTAACCAATTCGTCTGTCATACGTCTGACCGGAGGACTCTTTGGTAGTAGTTGGAAACTGTCAGTTTTTTTGTTTTTTTTATAAATTGTAAAATTTTGCATGGGGGGACGCTTTTGCAGCCTTGACCAAACGGATTTGTCATGCGGAAGTTCTTCAGTGAATGAAGACCTAAAAACTTGAAGTGTTTTTCCCCGGAGTTAGGTGAAGACCAAAAAAAAAAGGTCTTCGCCAAAAATTGAAGTGTTTTTTTTCATTGAAATTAGGTTAAGACCAAGTAACAAAAGGTCTTTACCGCAATTTGGTACTATATTTGGCCGAAATTTGCAAGATTTATTCATGCTGGCTAGCTCTTTCGTCTGATCATCCAGCGCTCAAATCTCGATGGGGTATGCCTAAATCTCGATGGGGGGACGCTAAATCTCGATGGGGTGACGTTAACTCTCCATGGGGGGACGCGTCCCCCTTACAATTTAAGTACTGCTTGTTCTTCGAATATGTCGAATCAAATCAGTCGAATAGCGTGACTGCAAAAAATCTTCGCAACAAGAGCAACCTTTTTTTTGTTCAATCCTCTTCTCTTTTTCTCCATGCGTTTGTTTTTACTCTACTAAACAAAGAGTCTATCTATAATCTGACTGCCAAACCAAATGAACGCCAATTTGTGTTTTCGAGCTTAATTAACGCATTTGCTGCTGACAATCTTAACTCGCTTTTAATCTAATTCTTTTAAAAAGATACTGCTCGAGATCGGTTTCATTGAAGAAATGAAAATCGCTTGAGATAATAAAGAGATGCTGCAAACTTTTTCCACTATTTCCTTTATCCGCAAGACTAGATTTAATCCGTTTAACTACGTACCATTGACAACCCTGCATTTCGAAATTTCGTGACATCAAAAAAGGATAACTGCAAAATTTCTTGCAGAATAGGCAACGCTATGTTCGATTATTATTGTAAACATTGCGTTCATAAGAATTTTTAAAGTTTTCCTTTTATGATGTAACGAAATTTCGAAACACAGGGTTGCTAATGGTTCGGAGTCAAAAGGATTAAATTTATTTTTGAGGATAAAAAAAAGAAATAGTAAAACAAGGTGTGGGGCACCTCTTTATTACCTTCAGTAGTTCTCTGTTAATAAAATCGATTTCAAGTAGTAAATCTTTAAACAAACTTGTTTGTGTGGCAATTTAGTGTGGTGCAAAAGCACTTACGTACGAAAATTCACTCCACAATTATTTCACAACTTAACGGCTAGTGTAGAATTGCTGGTAACAGATGTAGGTTTAAGTAATGAAACTTTTCAAAAAAAGAATGCGAGTGTGCTGGATCTGATTTTTTTTTATAAATGATCTATCGAAAAAACAAAGTTCACGCTTCTAAATAAAAACAGTTTTAGCTTGAGCTTCTGCCAACCCATTACACAATTCTGAAGTTAGACAACTACATATTTAATAGAGTTGAAGCTTAATTTATATCGTATCAGTGTATGGCTTGTAGCAGCTGTAGGGTTACGATGTTTGGTTCAGCTAGCCTCCAACATGTTTGTGGTGGTGCATTGGTTGATAAGAGATTGCTGAATTCGAGGATCAACCAAGCAATGAGCTTTATGGACAACTGGACCCCCGTACATATAGCGATTCATTTAGATTTTATTCAAATGTTTTTGAATGAGATCTACAGTAGTTAGGTTTGTTTTCTGTGTTTTTTTTTCTTGCATGTCTGAAGGTTTTTTAAGTGGTTGTAGCACTTTTTAATTTACGAATAAAACGTGATTGGTTAATTTCATAAGAATCTTATCTATTAAATAACCTTCGTGTGTTGCTAGAAAGTTGCGATTGCTAAACCAATTAAAAGTAAGCTAAATCAACACAAATACTCTACTGCAGTATCTTCGCTCTGTGCACAGATACTGCTGGAGGATGTTACACTCTGACTGAATTATGATTGCTTTACTGTAAATATATGCATTCATACGCAGAACTGCAAATAGGGGTGAAGCACATGGTGTTGGTAACCTTTTTACCATGGTTTTAAAAGTGAACCGCTTCCTCTTGAACAACTACAGTACATTGTTTGTCAGGTCAGCATTTGCAAAGTCTTTGTAACGGCTTTAGTTTACTTAAATTAACAGCCACGCAATACGTTCTCGTTGCAACTCTTCAAAACTCTCCGAGTGTTGGGTCATCTGGGTATTCTGCCCTTGGCCCAGCACCCGAAGTGATTACTCTTTGTGATTATAACGTAGGGCACACCAAAATTCCACTTTTTTTTTCCAAACGTGGACATCAGTATTGCAATCCGTGAGGATGTCCGAAAAAACGCTTCTGTGAAAAAATCAGGGAGTTTCGTCAAGTATTCGCGCTGCAACAGCACTTTTAAGTTTTAGGGGGGTATTTTCTTGAAATTTGGGGGTGCCAATGTCTAAAAAGTGCTATATTTTTATTTTTACGTAAAAAAATCGTTTTTACACGTGATTATATTTACGTGCCAAGGTTGACTTATCAATCTAAGCATAATTTGCCGATACTGCTGCTTAACAAGGACTTTTTTGGGGTAATTTTTCTCATTTTAGAGCAATTTTTGAACAAAATTTCAGGTATTTTTCTAAGTTTCAGCCATTTTTTGAGCATGAATGTACTGAACATGTTAATACTACACTTTGTGAGAAAGGTGTTTTAGGGCAAACTTTGTTTTAGAGTCTGAACACCACGTCAAGGTGTTGCCCGTCGTTCAGGTTCCTCTGTTTTTTATCCCGGAGAGGGTCCTTTTCCTGCATGTCATAAAGGGAACGATCACGGTTGGGAATGATAAGTTCAGTGTGTTTTGGCCAAAGTGGATTTACGAAAATCTGGGTAGAGCTTTCGTGTGTCTTCTACACAGTGTAGTAGCATCCTCCTTTGTTCCTCATCATCCGTCAAAACGTCCTTGAACTCCTCCATCAGTCTTACTTCTCTTTCCGCCACATCATTCACAACTTTGAGGTAAATAGTGAGAACAAGTTATGATGTTCAGTTAATAGTTTGGACTAAATGTGAATAGATTTGACCTCAATATGTTGACAGTGACACCAGATATCTAGCTGTGTGACAAAAAAATAATTCTACACTTCCTTTATCTTAATTAATCTAAAAAACAATTAAGGTTATTGGATCTCAATATTGAATTATGACGTTGCCATATACCACGTGTAGTGTTGCAAAGTATTTTCATTAAAGCATCAGTGCAGTTGCAAAGCATTAGTATTGAGTTTGTTTAAGCTGGGGAACAAAAAGATGGTCTCAACAAGATCTACAAATGTAGCATTTCTTCTTATTGGCAAGCCAATAGATAGGCTCTCCTCTTTGAAACTACCCACGAATTTGGAGAAGATGCAGAGATTTTTGTATCATTTTAAATGTGACAAATTAAGCAAACAGAAATCAATCAATCGGACGTGCGACGAAGTTGTTCTCTAGTGGCAAAAAGTTGCAGAGGGTTTTACTCCTGGATACACTTGCTACCTAAGTGTAAATTTTATCAAGACCAGAATCAATACGCTTTGGGAAGAATACAGGACAACGCAAGCTTGGGGAAAAAGGAGTTCTGAAGAACATTCTAAGGCTTCCAAAAATTTCAAGGAAAAGTTAGAATCTCTTTTTGATATTGTTAAGCCGGATATTAAGTTTAGACTGTGTGAAGACGATTGGAAATTTGTGAGGGATCAAAGAATGGAACGAAAGTCGACGTTTGGTTACAGGGACACCAAATTATTGGCTCGTTTGGAGCGAAAAAAGATACGCGGAGAAAACCACAAGAGACGGCAGGACCAGGCAAAAGAGGAGAAAGAAATGCTCATAATGGTTTTGGGGGGTAAAGAAAGCGATGGGTCAGTTGAGGAACAAACGGGTGAAGATTTCTGTGAGCCTCCTTCTAAGCAACGGTAGAATCCGGACCGGATATCGCTGCACGTGCCACGGAATATTGCATCAACGTCGCAGGTGGTGAAGACTGCAGACCGACATAAGATTTCGAGTAATGCTCTGAATGACATCATCGCATCAATCATCAGAGAAAGTCAAGGATGCGTAAAAGATTTTGTGCTTAGCCAAATGAGTACTTTAAGAGGACGTAAGAAGCTTCGTTCCTTGAAGTTCGAGTCAGTAAAGGAAAATTTTTTGGCCAGGTTGGATGATCATTACTTCACAATTCACTGGGACGAAAAGTTATTGAAATGCGGAAAAGCCTATACTCACAAGGAGCATCTAGCTGTTTTGGCCAGTTCTACAAACGGGAAACTGGTGAAGTTATTGGGCATTACAGATCTTGATAGCGGAACTGGTTTAAATCAAGCGAAGGCAGTCAAAAATATGCTGGATGAATGGAGCATTGAGCAGCGATGTGTTGCAATGTGTTTCGACACAACTGCATCCAACACCGGGAAATTCGCTGGAGCATGTATTCTATTGGAAGCTCTTATAGGCCACCCATTACTGTGGACATCATGCCGTCACCATATGCCAGAAGTCATTCTGGGAGATGTCTTCAAAGTAATATTCGGTCTTTCCAGTAGCCCCAAAGTAGAATTTTTTGACATTTTGAAATCAAAATGGCCAACACTAAATTTATCTTCAATTGACCAGTCTGACCTTACCAATTTAGGACCACTAGACAGTTTCAAACTTAAAGCATAAGAGAGTCTTCAACATCTGTGCTCTGACGAAAGCACCTACTTACCCAGAGATGACTTTGATGAATTACTGAAGCTGAGTTTGTTTTACCTCGAACAGCAACGTGTTAGTAACTTTGCGTTTCGGCGCCCAGGAAAACAACATCGTGCGCGGTGGATGTCGACACCAATTTATGCATTTAGGATGTATCTTCGCCTCAGTCAGCTGGATGTAGATGCTGCTCTTGTCAATGGATTGAGGCGGTTCTGTAACTTTGTGTCCATCTTCTATGCTCCATATTGGTTGCAGTGCCCTTTAGCTTCGGAAGCAGCTGTGAACGACTTGGAGTTCCATCGAGCCATGATGATTGATGAACTACTCTAGCGTTGATGAAGAAGTTGCTAAAGCTGCCAGACATGCCTTTTTGAGACATAGGTGGTATTTAACAGCTGAGTTAATACTACTGGCATTGTGCTTTCAGCATTTATAAAAGCTATCAAAAACATGTATCTTTTGTCCAAAATCCAACTACCCCTCTAATCTCGTAGAATCCTCAATTTCCCAACTTATCCTTAGACACTTGTGTCTCTGACCTTGTGAGTGAGCGATCGGTGATCATTTTCCAGCGACTGAACCTCTCCTTGCAAGACATTCGCTTTCTAACGTATTCACGGGATAAATGGTGCGATTTCGATGAGTATAAGAAATTTAAAATGCTGATTAATGACCTCCAAGTTGTGAATGATGTGGCGGAAAGAGAAGTAAGACTGATGGAGGAGTTCAAGGACGTTTTGACGGATGATGAGGAACAAAGGAGGATGCTACTACACTGTGTAGAAGACACACGAAAGCTCTACCCAGATTTTCGTAAATCCACTTTGGCCAAAACACACTGAACTTATCATTCCCAACCGTGATCGTTCCCTTTATGACATGCAGGAAAAGGACCCTCTCCGGGATAAAAAACAGAGGAACCTGAACGACGGGCAACACCTTGACGTGGTGTTCAGACTCTAAAACAAAGTTTGCCCTAAAACACCTTTCTCACAAAGTGTAGTATTAACATGTTCAGTACATTCATGCTCAAAAAATGGCTGAAACTTAGAAAAATACCTGAAATTTTGTTCAAAAATTGCTCTAAAATGAGAAAAATTACCCCAAAAAAGTCCTTGTTAAGCAGCAGTATCGGCAAATTATGCTTAGATTGATAAGTCAACCTTGGCACGTAAATATAATCACGTGTAAAAACGATTTTTTTACGTAAAAATAAAAATATAACACTTTTTAGATATTGGCACCCCCAAATTTCAAGAAAATACCCCCCTAAAACTTAAAAGTGCTGTTGCAGCGCGAATACTTGACGAAACTCCCTGATTTTTTCACAGAAGCGTTTTTTCGGACATCCTCACGGATTGCAATACTGATGTCCACGTTTGGAAAAAAAGTGGAATTTTGGTGTGCCCTATTATAACGTATAAGTTATCATGCGATTAGACGTTTGAATCATTCCAATCCACATTCCTAGTTCTGTCTACGCTAAAAATTTAGATCTCTGCAATGACAAATCCAATAACGCAATTCGATTCTCTTATATCTGACAATAATAATGTAAACCATTTTGACGATTCCATCAAACTGCTCAAAAAAATACTCGCCAAAATAATTTTCAGAAAAAAATTTTACTTTGAAACTTTCTTACGAAGTTGCTGAATTGCAGAGTGTAAGTTGAAACGATTGCCAAATTGGCGCTTCATCTCTGGTCACAATCTGGGTTTCAGTGACACGTAAGGTTCGATTCTTGATATAGCTTTCCAATTCTACTTCATTTACGACAGTGTGTAATGAAATCGAGGTTTATTAAGCAGTAATCAACAGAAACATAATGCAAGTCAGCAAACAAACGATGATAAAAGAATGAGCGAGCGTCGAGCGGTTTTTGTTAGCGAACGCAGGGCTCCACAAAATTTCAAATTATATATTCAGGCCCATTTTTTTGAAAATTTATCCAAAATATCAATCAAAAAAGGTATGCAATAATTACCGAGTGAAGTAACTTATACATTTGAAAAATCAGAAACGCGAATTAATAAAAAAAAATAGAAGTCATTTTACAAGTCCGGCATAGAACTACAGAGAAGCAAAAAAAAACATCAACATTTAAAACATATTTTAAAATCTTTCTAAATTTAGAATAGTTTTCTTGAATGCTGAAATCTAAAAGCTAATCGAAGTCAGCAGGTACCGTACCAATAACGTTTCGCTGAGAAGCTGACACATATGTTTCGCACCGGCGCAAAATTGATTAAGCAATAACAACGCGTTCGTCTTTGGAGCATAGATACTGCAAAAAAAAGTTTAAATTTGGGGTCAGTGAATTCGGACACGGAGTTACAAACAACAGCAAGCCGTTGATGCAACCTACGGAAGTACTGTTGCCAAAGCGCGATGATTTGGAAATGGGCTCGGCTAAGTTGTCATACGCTTTGGCCAGTACTTATATAGTAAAATTTTGCAAGGAGGGACGCCTTTGCAGCCCTGACCAAACGCATTTGGCATGCGACAGTATTTCAGTGAAGATAACGTGATTCCGTCGCCGAAATTGAATGAACACCAAGAAATAAAGGTCTTCACCAAAAACCGAAGTGTTTTTTCGCCAAAATTAGGTGAAGACCAAAAAAAGGGGTCTTCGCCGAAAATTGAAGTGGTTTTTCGCCAAAATTAGGTGAAGAATTAGGTTTTTTTTTGTCTAATCATCCAGCACTCAAATCTCGATGAGGGGACACCTAAATCTCGATGGGGGGACGCTAAATCTCGATGGGGGCACGCTAACTCTCGATGGGGGGACGCGTCCCCCCTACAGTTTAAGTAGGCCTACTGGCTTCGGCGTAATTTAGCAATCAAAAATACTTGATTTTTGACACCCAAAAATTCTTTCAATACCACGTACGGTGCGTTGAAAAAGCTGAAATATTTTCAACGCAAAAAAACTGTCATAGTTTCCGTGGGCCTTAGGGGTTTCACCCTGCTGAGAAATTTTGATGTATGGTTGGTTGGAAAAAGATAGCGACTAGCTCGCCAAAATAGCGGTTTTCAATAACTTTGCAAACAATTTAATTGAGTATTAACGCAAAAGCAAACCTCGTTAAAATGTTATTAAAGGTAGGCACGAATAAGATAAAGCGCAGCTTAACGTTCGCAATCAAGCTACAACGCACAATGTGAATTTTGCATTTTGATTTTTGGGAAAAAAGGAGCAAATTATTTGCTAAGGAAGGCTAACATTTGGCAATATTACGATAAACACAACACTAACTTTTTAAGTATAAACTTGCGCGACAAACCGAAAAAAGTTAGAAAATGCAGCGCAATAAATCTGTAAAAAAATTTAATGGCATTAGCCCGCAAATTTCAAATTTAGTTTACGTTCAAGCATACCTAAACTGATGCCACCCAACGACTTTCGCAGTTGACAACTCGCAGTCGTGGTTCACACACGTCAATCACATGCCAGGGTGCATAATAGGGTAAATAAACGAAAAGCTAATAAATATATAGGAGCATCAATATGTGATAATCCGAATAGAAACTAAAAAAGCGACTTTTAAACTTTAGCAAATGGAAATACCAAACAAATAGTTAGTTCTACAGTGCAACAGTATAAAAAAATGAAGGAGGAAGCAAAGGTGGAGTCCTCGCGGACGTCCTTGGCCTCGAAAGTCAAGTCCTTGACCTCGAAAATACCTTGTTCTCAGCCGAGGATAGCACTATTTTTTGATTTGTTAAAAACGGGCCAACGTCGTAAGAATTTCACGAAAAATTTGCGACTTTCAGCGCGAAGACCTTTTTTTTCTTTGGAAAACACTTGCGCGTTGTGTCCTTGGTCCTTGAGCATGCCTGTCCTTGGCCTCGAGAGGGTCAGTCCTCAGAAAGTCGGTAATTGGTCCTGGCCTCGGATTTTTTTTGTATCCTTGGCCTCGAGGCTTGTTTCCTCGACTCACTCACGAGTGCGGTTAATTAATATGAAATTATAACAATATACGGAGGTGGGCAAGAATAACATTTTACCAAACGTGCAGGGCAATAATTATCTCATTCTAAACCACTTAAAGCAAAGTATAAGATACGCAATTTAAAGTTTTTATCTCTGAAGGGTAGCGCAATTTCCGCAATTGCGGAACAAAATTCTCATACCAAGTCAAAGAGTAATTTATTTAACTTCCGGATATAAAATTAGAGCTCGACCGATATGACTTTTTCAGGCCGATATCGATATTTCGGAAATTTTTAGGCCGATACCGATATATTAACTTAATAGCTACAAAGCTTTGTCACTATTTTTCAACTAATTTGACATTAAAAGCTTCACTAATCCTCATCCAAAGAAAGACTATTGCAAACACAAGCCACACTCAGTATTATTCAATGAAAAAACAAACAAAAAATACAACGATTTGGCAATCATAGGCAAGAGCGGTTGTGCTTGCTCTCAAAAATAAACAGCTTAAGGTAATTATTCTAAGCCGATATTTTATCGGTGGTAAACACCGATACGATAAATCGGCTTGACCCTGATATCAGCCGATATATATCGGCTGACCGATATATCGGTCGAGCTCTATATAAAATTACACAACACGATGCAAACTACGCATTTTTACAATTTTAGAGGGAAAAAGAGTAAGTAATTTGCTAAAGGCAAGACAAATTTATTTCATCGCTCAGTAACACCACGACGTAAAAATTAATCAGCATTCGTTTAAGAAGGCGATATGAAGTTGCAAAACACCTGACGATCATTCCAATCAAGCAACCTCCCTCTTGTCAGAGACAATTTAAGCCAATTTGACAACATTACGACTGAAAATGACCGACATTTAACAACATTAGGATTGAAATGAAACAAAATTAAGTCTATCGAATAAAATAGCGCTACTAACACACAAAAAAAACAAACAAACTTGAAAGCGTAGCGCAATTACTTTTAAGGGTACATTAGTCCGCAGCGCAACTTCAACAACATCTCAAAATAAAACAGCAAAGTGAAACGCAACTTAAGCAATTGCAGAAGCTCAAAAGTTGCGCTTTGCCCACCTCTAATAATAAACAATAACACACTATGATTCAGCTCCAATGAATGTTAACCTCAAATTGAACTTGAACGAGGACTGAAGGTAAAATCACCGAGGGTATCTAAAGTTAGGCCAGTCGTATTTGATTAGATCGGCGTTGACTTTATCCTTCTTGATCCAGCCCTTCCAGAGATATTCTACTTCAGGAGATATTCTACTTCAAATACGACGTAAGGGCCTCTATAATCATAATTTTTATTGGCAACCCTGGCATTGATAACATCCGCGACGCCATCTTAGTCTTATCCCAAAGCAATGCAGCAATTACATTAAGCCACAGAAGCGTTTTAACCAATTTACAGTTAGGTTAATATAGAGCTCAGTATGTTAGGATACTGCATTAAAATGTCAGAGTTGCCAATAAAAATATTGTAATTTGGAGATCCCTACGTCGTGCTTCAAGTAGAATATCGGTGGAACGGCTGGGAAAAAAAAATGAAGTCTACTCCATTGATGTTACCTTCAGTCCTCGTTTAAATTTCAACAAAAATAATACCTTGCATTCCATTCAAGCTTAATAGCAACTGTTAAAATAGCGTGGTTGCACAAACGGGTCCATGACAACTGACCGCGATAAACTGACCACGAACAAGCTGACCGCGAACCAACCGACCCCGATTGGCCTAGAAGGGGGTCATAAAAATATTTTACTATCCCCACAGCCATCGTGCCAAACCCTCACTTTGTGACGAAATCACTGGTAACCTTTAATTCGCGGTCCGTTTGTTGCAGTCAGTTGACTTGGCTCGTTATAAACGCTGCAAACCGGAGATGTAAATGAAACGCAAATGAACAATTTTTAGTCATAGATATTGTTTAACTGTGCAATGTGCAGATATTGTTTGACTTGGACAGTGCAATGCTGCATGAACACTTGCACAAATGCACAGTCGAAGATATTGTTAATGCAGAGACATGAAAGCAGTTGATTCGACGTTGGGAAGTCGTGGGTGCTTTCTGTGGCTGAAATCCCTGGTCCAAGACTTCTAAAAAGATATGATCTGTGAAACTCTATTCTTTGATTAATTGCATTTTCAATTAATGCAAATGCACGCAGTGACACAAATAGACTAATAGAGTATAAATGATTAAAAAATGAACAAATCTGTAGTCTAACTAGGATGACTGACTATTGACTAGTATCTATCACCAGGTAAACCACAACATTACTTATAAACCAAATTTTGTCCCAAAGTACCTCCCTTTTAAAAAAAGCAAAAAACAACTAAGATTACTGGCTTGTGCGCATGACCCATAGTTAATTAAATCCAAAACTACAAAAAAATAAAATATTACAAACCAGCGGCTTATTGACTAGATGACCCTAACAGGTCCCTTCTATTCTCCGGTCGTAAAAAAAATTTTTGTGTTTGCTGTTGTTAACTATTTTTTATGTAGTGTTTCGTTTATTGCCATGGTTCTCAACCTATGGGTCGCGACCCAAAGTTGGGTTGCCAAAAACTTCTTTTGGGTCAATTGTTTTTTTTGTAAACATCTACAAAGAGTGAAACTTGCAGAAAAATTAATTCAATAAACGCAACGCCGCTTCATAGTCATCAAACTTTGTGGCATTTTTGGACACGAAAAACTCAAGTAGTGAAATTTTGAGCTTCTGTAGACCGCAAAGTTGTAAAACGCTTCGAAGTAGTAAACGATAAATTGTGGTACTTTGGTTAGCATAGAATTCCCGTAGTGAAGAAACTTTGTGTGCTTCGAGACTAGAAATCAAAGGTCATATATGTCAGACTACGTCAGGCATAATTGGTAACGATCAGCAGTATGACCAGGGGGGCTATTGCCCCCTAATTGGCTGGCCTGTCGACCAAAAGGCAGAATAAGTAAAACACGCTTTTATCACTTCTAAGACTGTCTTTGGCATTGGAATAGACTCAAAAAATGAAATAAAGCATACTTTGAAACGATTATTTAGGAGTAGGGGAGGGTGGGGGTTACTTTGTCAAAAACAAAACTCATAGATAGGAAAAAAACTTCAAAAATGGCCAAAAATTGGTAATCAAATTCGATCGCTTATTAAAAAATGTTTAACAAAGGTTTTATCAAAAAATATACAAGCTCAGGAATAGAGGGGGGATATTCATTTATTATTAATTAATTACCAATCACTTTTCTCAAACTTCCTTCCAATATCCCTCCTAATTAAATCTTTCTCTATAAAATATTGACAAAACTGATTACTCCTTGAAAGTTTTATTGAACTACTGGTAAAGGATTTTATGATTTACCAGCATGTAAACAATAAGCTTCCCCCAGGCCCCGTACCTCCGATGGCTGGGGCTTTGCCCCCCGACCTCCAAGCTCTGGCATATGAGGAATTCGTCCCAAAATCCAATTGCCTTCGGCTGCTGGGGGCTCCGCCCCCAGCCCCCACATTGCAGATTTCTGGCTATGTGCATGGTGCCAATACTCAAAGCTAAATAGCAAATATTCATAAATATATGTTCAGTGAAAAGTTGTTTGTTTTATTTGCAACAAAGTTCTGTCATCACCTAAACTTTTTTCTACAAAATATCTTTTAACTTAACTATGTATCAGAATATACTGCACATGGTTCGCAAAATTTTACACATTTGATTTTTTCAATGAATTTGGGTCGTTTTAAAAAAAGGTTGAGAACCACTGGTTTATTGCATCTTATAGTGACACATAATAAATTGAACTTGAGCTTAAAAGTGTATTTTGATCGGACATTGAGCAATGTGAAGCATCTTCCCAAGTGGTTGCTGACATTACTTGCAAAGATCAGCATAGCACTGCATTGCTTCTGGTCTCTACCATATCAGTATAAAACACTTTCTACATTATAAACAGTGGTGTAAAAAGTACTTGAGAACTGCAATCAAGTAAAAGTTTTGTTACTTGAAAAACTACTTGAAGTAAAGCACAAACTACTGACCAAAAAAGTATTTGAGTAAAAGTAAAAAAGTAGTTGTTTTTTGAAGTACTCAAGTAGAAGAATTTCTGAAAGTATTTAAGCAAAATAAACAAATTATTCAATCGACAAACTGTAGTGTTTGACAACTAGTCGACTGCCTTCACATCACTGCCACATAATGCTTGGTCTTTCAATCCCTTACTCTCGCAAGAAGTCATGAATTAATAACTGATACAAGTTTTTGTTATTATAATCAAACCAAAACGAACAACAGGGAAAGTTTGGGATTTGAAAATCATATCACGCAAAATTTGCTTGAAATCATTTCATAAAATCTTTGCTTTGCCAATAGAAAACTCATTTGTTCTGATAAATTTGTGCTTCATTTAAACCTACAGTCCTTGGTACTCTTCTAAATCAAAATGCTGCTTAAGTAGCGTTACTTCACAGTAAAAGTAAGCAAGTGAAAATAGAAAGTATACAAAAATATAATTGCTTTAGAAGTGCTTATTACAGACAAACTCGAGTAGGCTAGTTAAGCAAAGATACTTTCGTTACTTTACAACTATGATTTTAAATTATACCTTTCTGAATACTGTTGTCAATAATTAATGAAATTCCACTATTCAAAAAGTAATCTGTGAAATTCCACTTTCATAGTTTGCGATATTCTGGTAGTAGCGTGAGTGGTCACAGCAGGGCAGGCGATCTTCCGAAGGCAGTGAATTATGCTCCTAAAAGACCCAGAAAATTTTTCCTGAAAGAATGAAAGCAATAAGCAGCAAAGGCTAAAAATAATTAACACATACCTAATGTAAAATCTGTTCTTGCTCAAGCAACTATGTGCCACTTGTCATAATCAGACTCACAAAATGGCTGGACAACATTACAAGTTTTGCTAAATGCAAAAAATTACACTGGTCAACAAAATAATTGTTTTTTTTTTTAAACGAGAATAAGATCACTCATTTCTGGGTAACATAGGGGCACTGATTCTGAATCTGGCATTAGTTTTCTTCTAGCACATCAGGATTTTGAGATATGAGAGGCATGGTGTGTGAGATTGCTTGCATTTTGTACCCCATAAATAACAATATCTCTGTCATTATCAAGGCTGTAGTTCAGGTTTTGACATAGACTACTAATCACATTAGCATGCTGTTATACCTAATTAAACAAATTTGAAAAAAAAGATCGAACATAAAAAATTAAACAAGTTTAATGTACTGACCAGCACATTAAACTTGTGTAATGTTTTTTGTTCCATCTTTTTTTTTCAAATTTGTTTAATTAGGTATAACAGCATGCTAATAAAGTGTGGTTGTTTAACAATAGACTGAAGAGTGGACAATGGGCAAAACTCTTTTTTGTAAATTGTAGTCTTGAAAATAACCGTTTATTGGCAGCCTTTAAACAGCCTGTACTTGGGTGTTTTTGAAAAAGTCTTTACGCGGTAGCTTCAACAAAAGTGTTTTTCAGAATAACACATGGGGAAAATGTTTGCTCTCAATCTGGGTACCACTTAATACTGGAATCACTACCAGTTCAAATGAGGAAAACTTTAAAATGTTCGACTTATGATATGGATGGTTTGCAATTTGCATCATCACAGTACAACATCCAGCAATCATCAACCATCATACCACCATTACAAACTCCTTTATCCCTTTCTTCCATAGATTGGATATCTCGGCAAAATTTTTCACCCTGCTCATCACCAACTGCTCCAAGATTTTCAGAGAAAAAATCAAGGTGTAAATGAAGAAAATCCATCTTTAAGGACACCCCACCTGTTTGTATGCCACAAGCAACTCTGCAACACCATGATTTGAATTTGACTTGAAATTTCCAAAAAAATTGAAGCAAATCCATTTAAATGCATGCCAAGCTCGTAGTTCCAATGCATTTAATGCTTTTGCAAACTCTGGGTCTTCGAAAACTTTCAGAGTCTGTGGACCAACAAAGATTCCTTCTTTCAACTTGGCTTGGCTTAGCGCGGTAAACTTTTTACAGAGAAATCCAAAACCATTGGAATTCTGTTTTGCCAAAGCTTTCACAAAGTTCTTCACTCATCCTAGCCTGATATGCAATGGTGGCATTAAAACTTTACCGAGATTTACTGAAGGGATATGTTGGATATTTTTCACTCCAGGAGCATATGAATTCCTTGTCGACCATTCTTTTGTTTCATAGTGCTGTTCAGTGGCGCATTTGTACCACAAACATAAAAAACAACAGTGTTTTGTAAAACCCCTGCAATGCCATTAAAATTCCGATTACCTTAAGGTCCCCACATAAGCTCCACTGGTAATCAAAACAGTGAATCGTATTCAACAAAATTTCAATGCTATCAGTGTGCAATAGGAATGGAGGGTTTTTTATTTCCAATAACGTAGAAGAACTGCATTCAAGCTTCTCTTTGAGGAATCAATAAAAAGCCTCCATTTGTTCACAATAGGAGTGAACTACACCCAGAGGAGCTCCCATTTTCCTTAAGGCATAAATCTCTAATTAAGTCATTTAGATGTTTCTGTGAAAATAAGATGAGATCTTCTGTGGTATCAGAATCTGCGTAGTTGGAAGAAATTAACCCGTCAAAGTTGTTTTCATCAGCACTGCTATCAGTAGCATCAAGTTCATGTTGAGAAGGCACTGTTGGTGGCATTGAATCATCATGAGGAACTGGGCTCCTTGCTAAATCCAAATTGGGATATGTTTTTTTGTCTCTCTGTTTAAAGGAAAAACCCTTTGTTTCAGTGAGACAAAAATAGCAATCTTGACAGTGATCTTTACATTCATGCCAAATCATTGCGATGGAAAATGGCATAGAAGGAGACCATTTAATTAGACAGTTGTGCAAGCCTAAACAGCATATTATCTTGCATATTTTATGGGGTGCACAACAGCCCAGGTCTTATCTTAGTCGCCTAATGATATCAAGAAGATGTATGCGGCATATAACCAAAATATGCCGCATACATCTTCTTGATATCATGAGTCATATTTCTTGGTTGTTTTTTACTTGAAAACTTTTCACAGACAAAGCGAAACCGATCTGGATGGTTCATGCACTTTCCTAGTATTAAGAATATATTTGGAAATTATCATGCTTTTAGAAATACTGTGAATTGTATATACATAGACGTCGATTTTTTGTTGATTACGCAAATTCCAAGGGAGAGAATTGTTTTTCCGAAGTTTGGTTAAACTTCATAACTCTATTTCAGTCTGAAATTTTGCCCCCAAATTCAGGTGAAAACCAAAAAAAAGGTCTTCGCAGCATTCTGGTTCTATCTCAGTCCAGAATTTCGATTTCTTGTAGCCAAGTGAGTACTAGTTGCCAAAAAACCACAGGAGCCAGACATATATTGCCTTCTTCTGTGTCAAAATCGATGCCTATGTGTATACCTATTTTACACCTGTGGAAATAACTACTTTAATTAATATAACATATAGCCATATAATGTCAATATTAATTCCCTCAGTTCTGCCTACGTATATTCCTACATTTCTCACTCTCTACAGTTACTGTAGACTACTTAAATAACTTGCAAATTTGCCTACTTCTATCCTTTCCTTGTCACTCAGAGCTTGCACTAGCAAACATTGTTTCACTACTTAAGAATGTTATTCTTTAGAGCTCGACCGATATGACTTTTTCAGGCCGATATCGATATTTCAGAAATTTTTAGGCCGATACCGATAACCGATATATTAACTTATTAGCTACGAAGCTTTGTCACTATTTTTCAACTAATTTGACACTAAAAGCTTCACTAATCCTCATCCAAAGAAAGACTATTGCAAACACAAGCAACACTCCAGTATTATTCAATGAAAAAACAAACAAAAAATACAACGATTTGGCAATCATAGGCAAAAGTGGTTGTGCTTGCTCTCAAAAATAAACAGTTTAAGGTAATTATTCTAAGCCGATATTTTATCGGTGGTAAACACCGATACGATAAATCGGCTTGACCCTGATATCGGCCGATATATATTGGCTGACCGATATATCGGTCGAACTCTATTATTCTGTGACATCATAATGCAATGTTCTATTGTATTTGAACTGTAAAATGCTTAACAACAAAAGTTGATTTAAAACTATAAAAGCCGAAAGATCTCAAAAACCTGATCAGCTAGAGAAAAAGTAAAATCATTTTTGGAATCTGCATCAAAAATACATCAAGATAAACTCACCAGAATCTCTGGTTAAAACTTGCTGTTGACCAGTGTAATCAGCTAAACAAACAACTTTTGTTGCCAGTTTATATGTTGTGAGGTTCTGACTACATCAAATCTTTTATGATGCTTGTTGCATTATGCCGAAGTGTGTAACACGAAGGCAATCTCCTCACATTTGTGAAGGGCAACACAGCTTCTTTTAAAGAAATGTTACAGTGGTGGCAAGCTGTTGGCAACACTGCGTCTGATTTGACTGGCAAAAAAAATGAACCTCCCAATCCAGGACAAATGTGTTACTGCTCGACCAACTGACCAGTTTCAATTTGGTTAAATCTAGCTGCAAGTGGGACTGCAGTCAGCACCAAAACTTGTATCTCATATAAATGCTGTAACAAGTTTGAAATATCATTGCAAACAAAGCTAAGCTACAAACCATTATTCGAAGAACATACCCAAACACTTGGTAAGTCTTGCTACTGTATATTTTTTCATCCAAAAATCTTTTAACACTTCTTGTAATATTGCCAGATAATTGTGGATTGACTATCAATCTTCCTGGGTAACACAATTGCTCAAAAGTTGGCATCAATCAGTCAATGCTGCATAGTTTGGACAATTAATCACTACATCAGAAACCATTTGTTTACGCAAACATATCTACATACTAGATTTCTTTCAAACTAGCTTTAGTAAGCTATTTTTTCTGCCTGAAATGCAATTTTGTATTTTAAACAATTACCATAAAACCTCTACTTCACAGCCATGGCGCTCTATTTTTCAACTCTTCCTAAAAGTGGCGTTCTATTAGAGGTGACGTTCAATTAAAGGTTGGTGCTCTATTTTTCGACTAGCTGGTCAGTACTTTCCGCCGTCAAAAGAAAGTGATAAACTCGTAGAAGCAATGCCAAAAATGCTCCCACAATAAAATCCTGAATCTTAAAAGCCAGCTGTCACGCGTAAGGTCGTGATGTTGAAAAAAAAGGCTTTTAAAGTCTATTGTTATGTGTCACATGGGCGAGCGTTCGTTTAAATATACCGGTAAAAGAAAAATTCTTTCTTCTGTTTGGTCATAGCCGGTTTAGAAGCCATAAGGGAGACTGGTATTGTTTTAAGCTTTCCTTTGTTCAATTCCAATTGTTTGCTTACCGCATTACTGCTGCTTATCGTGACATGATACTGCATTGTTACTACCAGTATGTTGGTTGGTATCTTTTAAATGGCTGCTTTAACTGCTAGATTGTGAAAACTTAATCAATTTTATAATTACCAGTAGAGACCTGCTAATACAATTTCGCCGCTAAAAGTGGTGTTCTATTAGAGGTGGCGTTCAAATAGAGGCGGCGTTCAATTAGAGGGAGGCGCTCTATTTTTCAACTCTTCCTTAAAAGTGGCGTTCTATTAGAGGTGGCGTTCAAATAGAGGTGGCGCTCAAATAAAGGTTTTACGGTATACAATATGTAGCTATAATTTACAAACATCAGTTAGGTCTATGCAAACACACTACATGTTTGCGTAGCAGATGTGTTAAAATATATGTAGTACAAATACATGTGTTGAATATTTGGGTGTCCTGATTGATCATTCACTAAATTGGAAACCCTAAATTTAGAAATTTAGTTCAAAATTAGCCAGTGGTTGTTGGCAGGGTTGGAAAAATCGATTAGTAATTGATAATCGATACTATATTCTTAGCTTTTCTGCTATCGAAAATTGCAGATGCTTTGCTTCAAATTTTTCTATCGATTATTGCCTTTTCTATGCTTTTTGCTTACATTTTATCGATTGGTAGAATCTTTAAACTTTACTTTTGTTCTTGTTGAGTCTGCCTAAGCTTACATTGTTTCGTTTCTCTTATGCTATATTGCACTTTATAATATTATCCTAAAAGTGTATTTTTTTATGCTTGATAGTACTGGTATTATTGGTTTTTCCACTCACAAGTTTTATTTAATGGTCAATACGGCAAAAATTTTAGTGCATCCTAATGAAAAATAGAATAAAAACTTTTGTTCGCATTTCGACATCGATTACTAGTCTTTGCTTTTTGTTTCTGATATCTTTGCTTTTTGTTTCTTTACTTTACTCTTTGCTTTTTGTGTGAACTATCGATTTGTCTTGGTTTTAAACAGCATCGACTTCCAACCCTGGTTGTTGGGCATTGTACCATTTATAGAAGTATGGTGATTGTAAAACTTTAATATTGATTTATTACAGCTTCATCCATTCTCATCTAAATTACTGTATTAGCATAGCAGCTGGGGTGGTGCTTCAGCATCTGCCCTTTCACCTTTGATTAAGTTACAAAAAAAGCAGTTAAGAATAATAACTCACAACAACATCAGGACACTTAGCGTGCCTGATACTAAACCGTTATTCTCATGCTTATATCTATTACAGCTAAATGACATGTACAAAATGGAAACAGCAAAATTGATGCAGTGTTCACTCTAACTTTTAGGCTAATCGGCGAATGCCCAAATTTTCTTGAAACATTTGTGCCCAATGCTCTAAAAAGATGTTTATGAGCCCTAAATTTTGTAGCAATTCGTTATTAAAGTATACCAAATGTCATATTTCCACAAATTTGTCGAATTTTCTAAAGTTATGGTTACCATATCAGATATTGCCAAAAATTATTTGCCCTTGTTCCAACAAATCGCTGATTCGCTGAAAAAAATCAGCTTAAAGGAAACACTGAATTGATGTAAAGAATAAGCAATAAGTCATCTTACACTTCCAGGTCTAACTTAGGGCTTTTCATAATACTGGATGAAATACATTCTTACAACACTTGAAGAAAAAGCAAAACAAACTATTTTCTCCCCAGAGTTGTTAACGCAGCACAAACTCAAGAATTGTTCATCTATGATGGAACTAAAATATGGAATTAAATGGAAATTAGAGAGATGAAATTCTTGAAGTTTAACAAAGAACTAAAGAATTTATATACATCACAGTACTCAATTCAAATAACACAAAATATTGAATAAAAGGGTCCAGGGAGTCAAGTTTTTGAGCATATGCCATAGATTGATACATAGCATAATTGTTAAGTTTGATGTTGTGAGTTTTGGTTTTGAGTTGTGACAGTAGTTACGGTAGGTTTTAGCCATCTGCTCCATTTCTTACTGATATATGTTAGGGAGTGACTATTTTACCGAAAAATTTTCAAGTTAAAGAGAATAAAACAAAAATGAGAAATATTCATCTAAGCTTTTTTTATTTGCTTTTTGAGGGGTTAAGATTAGGGCTTAAGTTAGGGTTTGGGTTAGGGTTCGATTTGGGGATAGTTTTGGAGTAGGCATTTGAGTTTGGGTTAGATTTAAGTCACAATTAATAAAAAAGTAGATAAAAGTTTCCAGTGAAATAAAGCCTTCCTATATCTTGCGGTATAAAGTTTCTTTTTTTTTGTGACAGTAGACGTTGATGACTTACACTGTCTTTTCGCTATCCAAGGTAAATCGAATTGAATACCAGGATAACGTAACAGTCATATCTTTAGACTGTGTATCTGCTGCAGTACTGTGTGAAGGTGGTAAAGTTAGCAGCCTATGTAAATTTTTTTTGCTAGATTTCCTTCGAACTGATTCAACAATCTCTGATCAATCAGTTTAATACTGAATCAGTTTATCAAGTAACCTTT
Organism: Trididemnum nubilum; assembly: GCA_963965965.1. Classification (NCBI taxonomy): domain Eukaryota; kingdom Metazoa; phylum Chordata; class Ascidiacea; order Aplousobranchia; family Didemnidae; genus Trididemnum; species Trididemnum nubilum. The sequence continues at coordinate 28,220,479 of OZ014482.1, read as the reverse complement.
GTTTTAATGTCATCCACTACGACAGTACTGAGGGAGGAGTATGAGCAGATGAGTGATTAAGCGATGAAGTCAGTAAGTGAATCCGTCTAGTTAATTCTGACTTTAAATTTGAAAGCAATCAAAACATTGGTGAAATTACAGTAGTAAAATAACTTTGACATTTCACTTTTCTAGATTCAGCGCCTACACAGTTTCGGCTAGCCATTTACGGTACCTAGCCAACTGCACTATCTGGCTAGGCTATCCAGCATTCAGTACCGGTACAGTAGCCTACCGACAGACCGATATCTCAGATCTGCTATTTATTTTTGCAATATGCATACAGTAACTTGAACTATGCATTAATTAATGAAATATGTTTTAGGCTTCCCTCTGATGTTCTGTCTATAATCGCTTAAAACTCAGCAGCCCAACCATTTAAAAGCTTAAAAAAGATTACTAGGCTATTTTGACTAGCTGGTATCACAAATTTTGTCTTAATATTTTAACTTGATTATAAAACGTAAGTCTAGGCTTATTGACCAACTGCTATTATTGCTTTTTGCTATTCTTTCAAGCCTATTCTACCACTGCCTACGGTAAGACTTTATTACAAACTCAAGTCTAGCCTAACTGCCCAGTACCATCGCACCAATTAGCCTGTAAATACAGCGGATCAAGCAAAAAGCGAGAGCGGAGTATGACTCAGAAGGTTGGGACACAGGATGTGACGTAATAAATCTGCAAAACCATGGTAGAAAAAAAATTTCGCGTCCTGGAGTGGCCACGATGTGGTTATGGTTGGCTCCTTCTTAATTAGCTGAAGCTGCTGCACGTGTTGGCAAGTGGCACTGCCAAGTAAGCCTAGTAGTGTCACCTGTAGTTTATGAAACCTTGTACTTAGCCAATCGCAGCTGTTGTTACAAATTAAAAGTTCCTTACCGGTAACTGAGAACCTGCTGTTACCATAGGTGGGCAAGTTAATGCAAAACGTAAGCTTCGTTAACCACTAGTCCATTAACAAACTTCACACCTCCGTTAACGTTAATCCGTTATTTTCAGCCTTATTTAACGGAAGTTAATAAAGTCCGTTAATTCGTTAATATTTTGAGTGTAATTTACATTTCTTTTTATTCACTCGCTTCTAGAACACGTATTGACGTTGTTGAGCTGACTGCAAATAAAAATTTGTTGCTATGGCGCCCTTTTTGCAGAGGTGGAGTCTTCGAGGACGTCCTTAGCCTCGAGGACACATTTTCAAGTCCTTGGCCTTGGCCTCGAAGCCTCAAGTCCTTGGCCTCGAAGCCTCAAGTCCTCGAAAATTGCCTCGAGGACAGCACTATTTTTTGTCCTCGGCTCGAGGACAGCACTATTGTTTGAACAGTTGAAATTTCGTTGGAAAACGCCAGAAACCTCGCGGAAAATTTGCGAACACCTTTTTTGTTTTCCTCACTTGGAGCAAAGGCGTAGACAAGGGGAGGGGGGCAGGGCCTCCCCTCCAATTGAAATTTCACCAATGACAAAAATGTGACAAAAAAGCCTATTGTTTCTTCAGTTTCTTTTTAGCATTTTTCGCTGACAACAGTATAACTAATTAACAATATTGAAGACCAGGGGCGCCGGGTCCCACTCAATTAAATTTTTGCCAGCCAATTTAAACGTATAACCCGGAGAAAATGGAGAGATTTTGTCCTCTCAGGCCCACATCTAGCCTGTTTGTGAACGTAATGTATTAATCAGGACCGGATTTACCATAACATGACGCAGTACCAGCTAGGGCCCCAAGCTGAAATCGTAAGATTTTTCTTTGTTTTTCATTTATATTTGGCAGAAAGATGTTGCGAAAATCTCCATAGTGCCAGGGGCCTAGCGCGATGTAAATCCGGCTCGATAATAGCATGGTTAGTAGACGTAACCATCTACTGTACCATTTTTCAAAAACAATTCAGTATTTCACCTCCAACCTCAAAGGTTTTTACGCACAAAATACTTAAAAAAAATTAGCCATGGAAAATGCTGATTGAACGAATCATTGAACATCAATTGAAGGGGCCTGGGCCCCCTGGCGAACAGGTACTCCTATAACTGGTTATTTTCATGACAAAACAAAAATCTCTAAGGAAAATCTTCGAGTGGGTTATTATTTACTGCTAAAATGTAGCCAGAGACAAGGCACCTTACTTCCCCCCACCTGGACCAAATCACTTACAATTAAAATTTAACTCCAAAATGCATGATGTTAAACGTGTTTTGGACTTAAATTGCTAGTAAAAGGAGGATTAAACAATTTAATTTTTTCAATTGGCTTTCAAATGTCAAAAATCTAGTGCTTTCAAACGGCTCTGAACACTGGCGAAATGTGATCCATTGGCATTAAAATACCTTTTTTTTTCCAAAAAATCGCCCTACGGCTGGAAGCTTCGCCCCCAGACCCCCCAAAGCCTCCGGCGGCTGTGGGCCCCGCCCCCAAACCCCCGTCTATGATACGTTTGAGTTACGCAAGCTTTCTCAACACGTTCCCAATGTTAGATATTTGCATTTTTCAACTATTAGTTTAAGCCCTCTTCCTTTGCAAAATCCTGGTTACGTGCCAACAGGCAACAACGATTTCAGATCTTCCATTCTACGATATCTTTGTCCCACAAAAACTTCCTCTTTGGAAAATTTTTGATGACGACATTTCATGTGATTTGTGGTTTAGGCCTCCCACAATCAAAAATTCTGAGTACGCCAATGAATTGGAGATCGCCTGAAAAAAAATTCTTGAGGACTTTTTTTTTGGAGAACGCTTGCGCCTGTGTCCTTGGTCCTTGGCCTTGGCCTCGAGCATTCCTGTCCTTGGCTTCGAGAGGTTCTGTCCTCGGAAAGGCTGTCCTTAGCCTTGGCCTCGGATTTTTTGTGTCCTTGGCCTTGGCCTCGAGCTTTGTGTCCTCGACTCCACCTCTGCCTTTTTGTGTTTTGGAAATTATATTTTACAGTCTAATCTTATTTCAAGATGCATTTACGAAGCTGCGATCGGAAAATCTTTGAAAATTGCGAACAGCGATAATTAATAGACCTCTGAGGCTCCAGCTTCTTATTTGCCACAAAAAAGAGCTCCTTTCTTCGCTTTTTCTTCTATGAAACTCGTGCTAATGCGCAACAAGTGTTACCAGAGCAAACTAGTTTGTACAGGTACAATGAACGAATGGTGCAAGATATTAACGATAAAAACCTTAGCGGAAGTTAACAGAACTTAACGGAAGTTAATTTAGTCCGTTCACACGAAAAAACTTTTTAACGGATTAACGAGTTAATGAAAAAGTTAGCTTCGTTATTAACAGATTAACGATTAACGGACTTGTGCCCACCTATGGCTGTTACTGATTAGTAGGGAATAGGAATGATAGCTTACAGTAGGGAATACTGCAGTTTAGTAACCGGTTACAAAAAACAACTATGTTTAGGTCTATAGCCTTTGCAGTATTTCGTTCAGGGCTGTAGAAATGGCAACAGCGCAGCGTACGCGGCCGCGCGCTGTTGTTGGTGCACCGCGTAGCGTGGCAACTAAAATTTGCATTACGTCACAGCGTCAGCGCAGCACCGCGTACAATAATTTTTTTACATTTTTTTTACAATTATTGCTGATGATTTTTTCTTTATGAACAACAATGGTTATTGGTTAGTCTGGATATGCATGCTACTAAAACAGTAAATGGTGCCTTCGGTTCAAGTTTAATTTTCAGAATTCGGAGCATCCTAGAATCGGCTATTTTGGCTACAAGAAACTTAGTTTTGGTATGTGAATGAGTTTTTGACGTCAACAAAAAGGTTTTGGTTTCGGTAGGCTAGACTAAGAAAGGTTTAAGACGTTCGGTGAGAAAATGAAACAAAGGCAGACAAATGTAGAAGAAACAGGTTTGTGGGAAACAATCATCAGAGTAGAGGCACAAAACAAAGCCTAGCGACACACCCACCCTGTACGCAGTAGGCCTATGGTATTGGTACAAGCAAGGCTAGACAACAGTTTCTACTACACATGTGCTTGCGTTTCAGAGTGACAGAGTTTGTTCAGTGTATCCTATTCGTCAACAGGTCATGGCATCAAGATTTAGGCTTTCGGTCCTACGTCTGTAGCCTATCTCAGATCTGATAGACCTATGTAGTAGAGTACGAAGACTAGGCTACCCAAACTTTCCAATGACAGAATAGCCTACCGGTAGGTAGTAGCAAAATTTATTCCACAATCAAACACACATGCAAACGGCAAAGGTATAATACATAGGGTAGTTTCATACAAGTGTAGTACCGCAGCTTGTGACAGCATGCAGAGCACGTGGTACCTTATATAGGGTTACCATACGTCCTCTTTTTGGAGGACATGTCCTCCTTTTTAATGAAAAATAATTTGTCCTCCAAGGATGTTAAAAAATGCCCAAATGTCCTCCTTTTCGGCATTTTGAACAGAAGAAACATGTCTACTCACGTGATTTCGACCAAAAAAACTGGGTTTCAGCCGGGCTGAAGACCTTTTTATTTTATTTATTTATTTTTTTGAAGATCACCTAAATATGGACAAAAAAACGGTCTCAATTTTGGTGAAGACCTTTCTTCTTTTTTGCTTTTGTTTTTGGAGATCACCTAAATTTGGACAACTAGCTATTAATAAATTTCGTTAAAAAGGTGTCCTCCTTTTTGGTGATGAAAATATGGTAACCCTGCCTTATATTTCATTATTGGAACGACCGACGCTCGCGTCGCGTGTTCCTTTGTTTTTACTCGGCCATTTTCCAACTAACAAGTGCGAAATTTCAGACTTTTGCTTATAACTTGAGAACGGTTTGATTTAGCTACTTGAAATTTTGTTGTATGTTTGTGCAAAATTTCGAGGCAATAGGTCACGTGACTTTGGTTTTAGAACCCGAAAACCGCCCGCAAGTTTGGCGTAAAAAGCGGTCTCAGTCAAAAACGGCTTAAGTACGGCAAAAAATATTTCATATGGGTGTATGTCTCAAGATAAACCCACTTTTGGCCGCTATGAGGTTTATTTTTTTTTTCCTTTTTTTTTTCCTAATTTTTGTACGCTCTTCTTCTCCCAAACCACAAAACATCGAAATCTAATTTTTTTGTAAAGTTGTTGAGCTGCAAATGCAATTTTTTCTCCCGAAATTTTTTGGGGCAACTCCACCGGGAACCCCCCCAAAATGGGGCCCCAAAAAATCAATTTTTTGAATGGCTCAAGCTAGGGTGCTAGTTCTTTTTGATGTCAGCAGAGATTTGACAGACAAATAGTTTGACATATTTTGGGGGTGCCATCTCCCCGGGTAACCCCCAAATGGAACCCCCAAAAATCAATTTTTTGAATGGCTTAACTTAGGGTGCCTGTTTGTTTTGATATCAGCAGATATTTAACAGACGAATATTTTGACATATTTTGGGGGTGCCATCCCCCCGGGCAACCCCCCAAATAGACCCCCCAAGAATCAATTTTTTTAACAGTTCAAGCTAGGGTGCCAGTGTTTTATGATATCAGAAGACATTTAACCGACAAATGTTTTGACTCTACTTTTCTGGAGGTTCCATAATCAGATATTTTTGAATAATTGCTGATTTTACGGTACACAAAAAGTATTTTTGAGCGTCACAGCAATAGCTACACGTTGATCGCTCACTGGGTTTGCAGGCAAACTCCCATCTAGTTTGAGCTACTGGTTCAGGATTAGTACAGTAGCCTAGTTGCATGGAATCATCATGTAGACTGTAGATTGCTTTTGATTGCCAAAACATGGTGCAGAAAAACTGATAAAAAGCACGCACAAGGCAAATTAAACCTGAAGGCATATAATTGAAACGACTGATCTCACGTCGCATGTTTTTTAATTTTTACTCGGCCGTTTTCAAAGTTAACGAGTGCGAAGTTTCAGACTTTTAACTTACAACTCGATGATGGTTTGGTCTAGCTACATGAAATTTTGACAGCAGTTTGAGATTCAGAAGTTATTTGTGTGTGCCAGATTTCAAGGCAATGAGTCCCGTAACTTCAGGTTTAGGACCTGAAAACTACTTCAAAAGTTTGGTGTAAAAACTAAAAGCGGTCTTATTCAAAAACGGCTAAAGTATGGCAAAAAATATTTCAAATGGTTATATGTCGTAAGATACTCTTTCATCCCTACCTGCACTTTTAGCCGCATTGATTTTTTTTTCATTTTTTGCTTTCTAAATTTTGTGCACTCTTCTTCTCCTAAACCACACAACATCAATATTTAATTTTTGAGTAAATTTGTTGAGCTGCAAATGCAGTTTTGTCTCCCGAAATTTTTTGAGGCTTCTCCCCAGACCCCCCAAAATTGGGCCCTAAAGAACTAATTTTTTAAATTACTCAAGGTAAGGTGATAGTTTTTTGTTTATATTGGTAGATATTTCACATAGTATGGAGGTACCAGCCCCCCAGGGGCCCTCAAATGGACTCCGCAGAAATTAGTTTTTTGAACGGCTCAAGATAGAACATTACTTTTTTTTATATCGGCAGATGTTTAAAAAACAAATATTTTGACATGGTTTGAGGGAGCAACCCTTTTGAAAACTCTCCAAAATTATACCCCTAAAATCAATTTTTTTATATGTCGTAAGCTAGAGAGCTAATTTTTTTCTGATGTTAGTGGAAATTTAAAGGATATTTAACTTGCGGTGCGGCGCGGTGCAGCGTGAACTTAGTTGTGTTTGGATGCGATGCGGTGCAGCATGCGGACAAGGTTTGCGGACGCAGCGCAGAATACGGATGCATTTTTTGTTATCCGCGCCGTCTCTACAGGGCTGAGGCTGGCTGATCTTAAATTTTCATGATTTTTAAATCTCGTTTTTTTTATTTCCTTTTTTAAGAGCCAAGATTAGGGTTTAAGTTTGGGTTAGTTACACTTAAAATTAGAGTAAGCTTAGAGTAGGTTAAGGATTTGAATTTAGATTAAATTTGAGTTAGAATTCACAAAAAATTACTGGGTAGATTGGCATAAAACTTACCAGTAAAATAAAGCCTTCCCAAATTTTATTGGATAACCAAGGGACACAAATTAATTCTTGCTTGATTAAAAGTAGTCTTTTATTGATCGTGATTAATGTACTGCAGTGCATTACATAGGCGTAGCCAAAATTTTTGATGAAAAATTCCAAACCACAAATCACATGCAATGACGTCATCAGAAATTTTCGAAAGTGGGACTTTTTGTGGGACAAAGATATTCCAGATTAGCAGATCAAAGGCCATGGCCTGATTGTTGGCTCATAACCAGGATTTTGCTATAGGGAGAGGGCTCAACCTCCCCCAAAAAGTGTAAATTGGGATGCGTAATGAGCAAACTAGTGTGTCTCAAACGTATCATTGACGGGGGTCTAAGGAAGCTATGGTGGGTCTGGGGGCGAAGCTACCAGCCGCTGCGCGATTTTTTGTAATTTTTTTGGAAAAAACTTGCTATTTTAATGCCTTTGGATCACAATTTGCACGTGTTTACAACCATTTTAAAGAACTAGTTTTTTTACATGTGAACGCCAATTGAAAAAATTAAATTTTTCAATCCTCCTTTTACTTTCAATTTAATCTAAAGCACGCTTAATATCTTGGGTTTTGGGGTTAAATTTTGTAAGTGATTTGGCTCAGGTAGGGAAAGCAAGGTACATTGCCTCGAGCAATATTTTAGCAGTAAGTAATTATTTACTGGAAGATTGTTGTTACACATTTTTGTTTTGTCACAAAAATAAACAGTTCTAGGAGTATAGATACGACTAGGGGGCCCAGGCCCTCTCAATTCAAATTCAATAATTAGTGTAATAAGCATTTTCCCCTGCTAATTTTTTTTCAAAACGATTTTGACGCGGAAAAACTGGAGAGGTTTACATGGTTTGTTATTTTAAAATGGTACAATAAATAGTTACGCCTACTAACCATGTTTTTGCCCGGGTCGGATTCACATTGCGTAGGGCACTTTGGAGATTTTTTCAACATCTTTCGACCAAATATAGGTTAAGATCAAAAAAGACTCACCATCTGGGCGCGGGGCCCCCAGGTCCAGGGCCATATTTTGGTAAATCCGACCCTGGTTATTGCACTACGTTCATAAAAAGGTTTGGTGAGGGTCTGAGCGAGCAATTTTTAGGAAAAAAAATTTTATTTTCTCCGCGGTTATACATTTAAATTGGTAGACAAAAATTGGATTGAGGGGTGCTCGGGGCCCCGGTATTTTTGTCAATATTGTTGTTAATTACCGTTGTAAGCGAAAAAAGCTAAAAGAAATCAAAACTGAAAAGAAATAAACTTTTTGTCATATTTTGTCATTGGTGACATTTCAATTGGATGGGGCGGGCTCCCTGGGCCCTTCTGGCTCCTGGCTATACCTATGGGGCCCTGTGCCATATGGTAAATCCATCCCTGGTTATTGCAATACGTTCATAAAACGGTTAGATGAGGGCCTGAGGTAGCAACTTTTAGGACAAAAATCCTTAATTTCACCCGGATTATACAATTAAATTGTTTGGTAAAATTTCAATTGAGAGACCCGGGTCCCCTGGTATTCAATATCAGGCGCGTAACCAGAAATTCGCAATGGAGGAACTATTTTGGGGGTCTGGGGGCGGAGCCCAAGAGCCCCCAGCGCTAGAAAATTTTGCACTTTTTTGCAAAAATAATTTAATTTTAGAATTATTTTAATAAAAAATAATGCTTTTAAAACGTGGCTTAGAAATTGGCAGTGCAAACATGATTAAACTGGTTGCATAAATGTGCTATTTGGGAGGTGGCTAATGGTAAAATTTTAGTTCTCTTATTTAGATGCTGGTAAATTATAAAATCGAATAGTTCAATAACACTCACACGGAGTAAGTAATCTATTTCGTATACAGTTTATAGAGAAAAATAATTGGGGGGGACTAATGAAAAGAAATTTGAGAGAAATTGGTAATTAACAATACTGAACAGCCCCCCCCCCCCTATTCCCTAGTTTATAGTATATTTTTTGATGACACCTATGTTTAGCATTTTTACACTTGCGATCAAATTTGATTGCGTGTTTTTCACCATTTTTGAAAGTTTTTATTTATTTGTTAGTTTTATTTTCAACAAATTTGCCCCCCCCCCTAAATATATGTTTCAAAAGATGTTTTAAATTACTATTTAGTCTACTCTAGTGCATTTAACGCTCTCAAAAGTGCTAAAAACGTAGTGTTTTTCTCATTCTGCATTTTGGTCGACGTGCCAATGGGGGGGCTATAGCCCCCCCTGACTACGCTAATGAGTTGAAAGGCAGACAACATTGTGTTTACTAAATAATACGCATGCTGGGTTTGTCGTCGGTTACGTTTCTAATTTGAGTTACTCATAATTGGGGAACTTCCATTAGATTAAATTTGAAAGGTAGGAGTTAAAAGCATTGAAACGACTAATACGAAAACTTAATATTGCACCGTCTGTAGGTTTATAATTTATCCGGAGAAGGGGAGTTGTGGTAAGCGCATCAAATAATATTTTTTAGCAAAAATTTGTTCTTGTGCCGCCTGCATTTTGAAATTAGCTCGGAGCGTTTATTCAGCAGTCCTTCTGGTTTCGCTTTGATGATTTGCAGCTTTTCTGCCAAACAAAGGCTGCATGTTCTTGCTCCTCAGCGATATGGAGCAGCTTCTGTAATGACGCTCCATTGGATTTGGTAATCGTGGCCTTTGTTTTTGTGCTCCCAAACTCGTTTTGATAGTTCGGTACTTTTCTCTACGCGCTGATGTCGAAACGAAGAGCTGTGGTTGTTGAAGCGTTTTTTGAAAGCAGTTGAGCACGATCCGTAATAGACGTCCCGTTTGTTTCCAGATGAGATGGTGGCCTTGTAAACTAGGCAGCTTTTCAGGCAATTTCCGTTTAGCGGGCAATTGGATTTGTTTCGGCAGTTGCAATTTTCTGCCAATTTGGTTTCGTCGGTTTTCCGTGAGTTTGCCACGTTAGAATTGTGTAGTTTGATTATAGCTGCCATGTTTGGCATACAGCTATAACTGACGTTTACGCAGTTACGATTGCAAATGGTGTGCAATTTGTGGTTGGGGGGCAGGCCCGGCGCCAGGATAGCGTAACTGGGGGGGGGGGGGCAGAAATAAACTTTAGTGGGGCACGACAAATTTATTTATGTGAATTCGATAGGGGTACGGGGCACGAGAAATTTATCCCAGTCTGGATTAACTGAACAAGGTAAAGACGAAAGATTCAAAAGGATTTTCCGGCCGAAATCGGGAATGCAAGCGGTTTTTACCACCGAAAACAGGTAATCTCCAAAAAAAAGGTCTTCATCCCAAAAATGCCATGAAATCCGGTGTCAGTCCACAAAAATTCTAAAAATACCGGTGGCGAACACCAATTTGGGCCTCGATTTGCACTCCAGTAGCCCCGAGTTTGTTAATTTCTTCGGGGCACAGTCCTCGTTTGGGGGGCACAAGCAGTCATTTGGGGGGACACGGCCCCGGTATGCCCCCCCGTGACGCCGAGTCTGTTGGGGGGAAGTGCTTGTCCAATAGATTTAAAAATTTTCTGCCGATATTTGTGGATACATTATTTCTAAAAGGGGATTAAACCAAGTAATGTTCCGTTTTCTCTGTCTTCTTCTGCTGCTGTTTTCTGTTTGAAATTCTATTTGAAATCTGTTTGAAATCCAATAGATTTAAAAATTTTCTGCCGATATTTGTGGATACATTATTTCTAAAAGGGGATTAAACCAAGTAATGTTCCGTTTTCTCTGTCTTCTTCTGCTGCTGTTTTCTGTTTGAAATTCTATTTGAAATCTGTTTGAAATCCAATAGATTTAAAAATTTTCTGCCGATATTTGTGGATACATTATTTCTAAAAGGGGATTAAACCAAGTAATGTTCCGTTTTCTCTGTCTTCTTCTGCTGCTGTTTTCTGTTTGAAATTCTAATTTTTGTTTGTATTCACTTTTTTCTAGAGCTTGTGCGTATGCAGGTTCGCTCTGTCAAACTCTTCTTTATTGCATGATACGCCAGATAATCTTTTTTCTATCATCTTGGGAAGTCGCTTTTTGATGTTAGGAAGGTGGTTAGACTGGGTGCTAATGTATTGCAGTTGTGAGTTTGGTTTCTTGTAGGGCCAGTATTTGCCGTTATCCCCGTTGAACGCGACATCCAGAAAGTCAGTTTGCTGCATGCCAGCTTCGATAGTTATTTTAAGATTGTTGGTTTTAAATAAGTTTCTGATGTTCTTAGTAATTCGTTCGGTGTCTCTTCCTAAAATGCCGGATAAGATTGCTAGACCGTCATCGCGGTGAGGCCAAATGATTCAACTGGTAGTATGTTTGATAGTTGGTCGAGTAGGTAAAGATCTACAAGTTCGCATTTACGTCTATTACGGAATACAGTCTTAAAGCCCATACAAAAATTATCACTTGTGGATGTCTATTACGGATCGTGCTCAACTGCTTTCAAAAAACGCTTCAACAACCACAGCTCTTCGTTTCGACATCAGCGCGTAGAGAAAAGTACCGAACTATCAAAACGAGTTTGGGAGCACAAAAACAAAGGCCACGATTACCAAATCCAATGGAGCGTCATTAAAGAAGCTGCTCCATGTCGCTGAGGTGCAAGAATGTGCCGCCTTTGTTTGGCAGAAAAGCTGCAAATCATCAAAGCGAAACCAGAAGGACTGCTGAATAAACGCTCCGAGCTAATTTCAAAATGCAGGCACAAAAACAAATTTTTGCTAAAAAATGTTGATTAAGACTTATGCGCTTACCACAACTCCCCCTCTCCGGATAAATGATAAACCTACAAGCGGTGCCATCAGGGGCGTCGCCAGCTTAGCGAGATCAGGGGGGCAAAGCTGAAAACCGGGGAAGGGGGGGCAAAGTTTTAAGAACTGCGCGTAAGAAACTATCTTGAATGATTTTTGAATAAATGCAGAAAGTAGACTGTCTCTGACATATTGAAATATTGACAAAGCCGCTAACTCAACAATTGTTGAAAAAATAACGTAAATCTTTTAATTTCACTAAACATAATTACCAGAGGTGGAGTCGAGGACACAAGGCTCGAGGCCAAGGCCAAGGACACAAAAAAAATCCGAAGCCAAGGCCAAAGGACAGGAACGCTCGAGGCCAAGGCCAAGGACCAAGGACACAAATGCAAGTGTTTTCCTAAGAAAAAAGGTCTTAAAAATTTATTTTCGGTCGATCTCCAAAAAAAACGGTCTAGGAAAACATTTTTCAGCCGATCTACAAAATTTTAACCATTCAAAAAATAGTGCTGTCCTTGAGCCGAGGACAGGGCAATTTCCGAGAACTTGAGGTTTCAAGGCCAAGGACTTCAAAATCTGTCCTCGAGGACTCCACCTCTGATAATTACAGCTAGCATAACGGCTGGAAACGACTGACGACAGGAAACTCCAGAAAAATTATGAGCAAAATTTAATATCGGTACGTCTTTGATGAATACTGTAGCTAAAAATATACAATTGTGTATTACAAGCCAAAGAAGAAAAATGACATTTTAGCATTTACACTTAAATGCCTATTCTGTTTCTGTATTGCCTATAACTTCATTAAGACAGGTAATTTAGTGCCGATCCAGGGGGTGCATCCCCCAAAAGAATTTCTGCTGCATCCCTGGCAATAGTTCGCATCGATACGGTGTGTAACTTTGGTATTACAACTTGCAACGTTACTAAACGATGCATTTTATCCTCGAAAAAACGTCGAAAAAGCTAAAGATTTTGGTCCCCGCTGGGGAGCTCACAGCGCCACCCCAAACCGCCTAGTTGGCTTTAAGGCCGTCTCACCATAACTTTTGTGTTTGAAAATTCTTAATTGCCACCAGCACTCCTTCCAAACCTTAGTAAACGTTTCTGCGGACTTCCTTGCTGGTATTGGCAAAAATGAGCGTTGAACTTTGCAGCGAAAATCTTCAGTTTAAGCATCATCCCTCCTTCCAATGTTCAAAATTATCAAAAAATAGACAAACTCCGTAAATCATCTCCCAATGGTCTATATGAATCGGCATCACTGATTACTGTATCGGTAATGCACCAGTAGTGTATTACTGCTCTAAAAAAATCATCACAAATAGCATCACCAAGCAGCCAAGACGATACTATAAGCTACTAAAGTTTACTCAAAATCTCAGATATCAATGGCGTTGCTAGTGCCGAGAGCACTGCTTAGTTTGTCTTGCTACTGGCACTAATCGATCTAGTTAAATAAACTATACGTTAATGGACGCTTTTTGCAAATCTGAAAATCAGAAACTTCCCGTAGTCTAGCTATCAAAGAAATGGTCAATGGATTCCGATTTGGGGGAGGAATGCAGTCTGTTTCTCTGTTATCTCAGAGTTTCTACAGATCGATTACTCATACTGCTTAACAAGATCCCAATCAAAATACAGTATGGTTTGAGTTGCTAAGCTAAGGCCTTCCACTTCCAGACATGGGCTTGTCAACTCAACTCACTTTTACTAAGTTTGCTTACCCGTAGCCTACATTTGCTACATAGCCTAGAAGTGCAACTGACAGATCGAATTCTTTTTTTTTTCGGAGGAATTTGGCGATAGTCTATTTTTCTTTCTTTAACTATTGCACGGTACATTGCTGATGGTTTGTACTATTCGTATACCACTGATCACCAACTTACTGTACAATACCTTCAACAGTCACAATAACCTGACTTGTAATAAGACCTCGCTTTTAAGTGCTGCTGTATATGACATCATAATCTACGATGCCACGCCTATTACACAGTACACACAAACTGCTGGTAGCTGTATTATTATTACACCGTACTGAATTGATTTGTTGTTGTTGTTGAACCTGACACGAGATTGTGCAGCGTACCGTACCCTAGATTGTAAAATAGATGTCAGGATACTTAGTTGCATGAAGGAAACCAAAAATCAGCCCAAAATATATATTTAACTAACGTATATTAACAAAAACTTTCACTAAAATCGATTTCGGCCAGTGGCCATTTTCAGCTTCTTCAGATACAATCAATCGAATAGAATCGATGTCAGGATAGGGGATGGAACGGTCAAAATTACTTTTACGAAAAAATACAAGGCAATGCTCACTTTTAAGAAAAAAATACAGTGGGAGGGCAAGAAATAAATCGGGGGGGGGGGGCAAAAATTAAAATTGGGGGGGGGCAATGCCCCCTATTCCCCCCGCTGGTGACGCGCCTGGGTGCTATATTAAGTTTTCATATTAGTCGTTTCAATGCTTTTAACTCCTCCTACCTTTCAAATTTAACCTAATGGAAGTTACCCAATTATGAGTCACTCAAATTTGGAACGTAACCGACGACAAACCCAGCAATTAGCATGCGTATTATTTATAAACACAATGTTGTCCGCCTTTCAACTTAAAAGTTCTATAACAGCTGTTCTGTGGCTCAGTTGACGAAAGCCTCGAGGCCAGGCAGACGCATTACTTTATTAATAACTGCTTGCAAATCTATGTTTCAAGTGTAACTAATCAATTTGTTTTTGTATATGTTGTTTAGAAGTTCTCTTCTGATGATCCCTTTAACGGTGAAACAGACTGTTAAGCGTTTCCAAAGTTAGATATTTGCATTTTTCAATTATTAGTTTAAGCTCTCACTCTTTGCAAAATCTTAATTACGTGCCAACAGGCAACAATTTCAGATCTTCCATCCTACGATATCTTTGTCCCACAAAAACTCCCTCTTTGGAAAAATTTTGCTGGTCAACGTCATTGCATGTGATTTGTGGTTTAGGCCTCCCCCAACCAAAAATTCTGGTTACGCCTATGAATTGGAGATCGCCTGAAAAAAAATTTTGAAGACCTTTTTTTGAGAACACATGCGCCTGTGTCCTTGATCCTTGGCCTTGGCCTCGAGCATTGCTGTCCTTGGCCTCGAGAGGTTCTGTCCTCGTAAAGGCTGTCCTTGGCCTCGGATTTTTTTTGTGTCCTTGGCCTCGAGCCCTGTGTCCTCGACTCCACCTCTGACCTTTAAATTACTGCAATCTTTTGTGTTGACTTAAGTACCAGATTTTGGTTGAAAAATAAAAAGTATTTTTCTTTATGCAAATTTCTTCCAAATGACCTTGCTGATTTCATCTTGATCTTGTTGGTCTAACCTAAAAAAACAACTTTGTATTGAAATTTTAATTAAATATTTGTTTTTCAGAAATAGTAAGCTATCATTACCAAATTAATAGTAGCTGGAAATATTACTCATAAAACTTCATTTTGTGTAGTGGAAAGACATCAAACGTGTTGGAAAAGGGTATTGCAAGAAAAAGCAGTCTTGGTTATGTAAATACAGAAAGTCAGAATTAGTTGCAGTTGTAATTCTCATAGAAAGTTGCTTTAAAAAACTCTAAAAGTTGCTCTAAAAATCATACAGCAACTAGTTACAATTGTAACTAGTTACTGTAACTAGTTACTTTTTTAGTAACTGTAACTTCGTTACTTTTTTTCAGATGTAACGGTATTTGTAACTAGTTACCAGTTTAGAGCCCTAAAAAAGTTACAGTTACTTTTTGTACTACATGCTTTGAAGCAAATTACAGATTTTTTATGTATTCCATTCAAAATAATTGTATTACACTAGCAACACAGGACGCACAGTCGCATGTCTGATCAACCATAACCTTTTACCCATATTTTCTTCACTGTGTTCACTGGACTATGCATGTGGTTGCTGGTTAAAGTGAAAGCAGTGATAGTTTTCCAACTTCGCTTTCTGGTGATTGAAACCGTTTGGGGATTCAGTGCTGTGTAGGCCTACTGCACAGCTGTACTTGTACTAGCAATCAGTGTTGGTTTGCAGTTTCAGTGAAATGCATTTCTAATCAGTGCAACCTAGTTCAAGAGGCTGGAGCAAGAAGAATCGGAGGGGTTAGGGATTATCTCATCTGTTAAGTTAAAATTGTTTTTGGGGTTCTGGATCAAGTTTCTGGGTCAACTTTAAGATTAACGTTTAAGTTTCCAGGTTTCGTATTTGGAGTTTGCAGTTCAAGTTCGGTTTTGGTTTTATGGATTGTGGGTTACAGTTTTGCAGTTTAAAATAAAAGGTTGGAATTTTGGGTTAGGGTTTAGTCTTTGAGTTTTAGTCTTTGAGTTTAACAACAGGCAACCTTCCAGTTGTTCTGTATTGATTTGCACCGTCCTCTTGCCTCCACTTAAACTGGTAGGTTCTGGTATCGATAACACGTTTTCAAACCAGCTTTCAGGCTTTAGAGTTTGGGTTTAAAAGTTTGATATCTCATTAAATAACCCCCATAAGTTACCCAACTGTTGTATACCGGAAGCACATTGATTACCGGTATCGCATGAGATACTTTTTGTGTTCAGGAGTCTATGTTACCTAGCTGCCTTGTACCGGTACTGATACAATGCTACATTACAGTGTACCGGTGGACGGTGGTACTGTTGGCCTTGTTTACCACAAATTTCCGGCAGTGTAATTTTGTTTTTGTTTTTTTTGTGAAGCCCTTGCTGTTTGTTTTTCACAAATTGTGAAGCCCTTGCTAAGCGATTTGGTCATTGTTTTGAAGATGAATCTTGCCTTCTAGCATCAAGTTTTCGTCCACAATTTAGATTATCGTGGCTGCCTTGGTTTTTTGATGAACCTTTGGAAGTTGAAAATCGCTTGAAAAGAAAAATGTCGGATATTCTTCTAGCTGCAGACAGTGCTGTTAAAACGTCAAGCAGTAATACCGACCATGACCGTGATGAATGCACGAGTGACGCTTTCTTTGGTTGTTTATTCACGCAACAAAAGCGCCGAAAATCCAGTAATGCTGACCGAGTGGAAACTGTTCTATCTGCAATTCCTCCAAAATCCATTGATGCGAATTCTTTTGATGATGAGGGATTAAAAAAACTTCATTCAATATAATACTACCCTACCATCTAGTGCAGCAGTGGAGAGACTATTTAGTTTGGGTAAAGATATCTTAAAACCAAAACGCTGTGGGTTCAGTGACGAACACTTTAAAATGTTATCCTTTTTGAAAGGCAATTAACTGATTTCTGTTTTCAAAATTTTTGTAACTATCAGTGCATATTTTTAGATCTAGCTAGTCCTTTTTTCTTTGTATTTTTACACAAATGCGACTTTGAAAGTTGATGCATGAAATTTAACGCTTTGACAAAACTAAATTTTGTGACAAAAAAACATTCTTGGTTTGGTCTTAATATAGGCGTTACCTCGAGTAATTCCGGACAAAATTTTGCTATTTTCGCTCTGTCTGCTCTCAGTTTATTTTTGTTCATTTATTTATTGTTTCGCCTGATCAATAGAACAATAAAGATATCACACAAAAAGCCTAACAATCAGGCCAGGAAGCACCGAACAACCCGGAAGTTTTTAAATCAAGGTGCTCCCTGACTAAATTCGTTCAAACATTGCGAAGAGAAAACAGCCAGAAAGCACAGCAGTACAGAGGGCAAAAAATAATCAAAATAATTGCAAAATAACAAAAAAAGAAACAAACAGCGGACAGAAAGCAAGAAGCGGACAGAAAACGAGTAATTTAAGGATAATTTATTGCTTCTCATCCAGGTATCAATTTTTCTAAGTTCATTGTTCGCCTTGAGCTCTAGACCAGATAAACTCCTGTCACTTAGAGTTAAATAGGTATCATCAGCGAATAGAGTTGTGTCAAATTGACTTACTAGTGGAAGGTCATTAATGTACAATAAGAAAAGAAGGGGACCCAAGGACGAGCCTTGAGGGACTCCACAAGTGATTTTTCCCAATTTTGATTTATAGGGATGGATTTTTGTGTATTGTTGTCGATTAGATAGGTAGCTTTCCATCAGCTGAAGTGCCAGGCCTCGAATACCATAATTATGCTCCAACTTATCAAGTAATATCTGACGATCAACCGTATCAAATGCCTTGGTCAGATCTAAAAAAACGCAGCAAGTGTACAAACTATCATCTGCACTTTTTAACAGTTTCTCATAGATGTTACATAGAGTATGAGTTGAAGATGAGTTTCGTCTGAAACCATACTGATGCTTAGACAACAAATTATATTTTTCAAGGTAGTGGTGAAGGCGGTTGCAAAGCAACTTTTCAAGAATTTTGCTAAATTGTGATAGTAAGGAAATTGGCCTGTAGTTACTAGCCTGATTCGAGTCACCTTTTTTGAAGATTGGCACGACTTCGGCTATTTTTAGGGAATCTGGAAATTTGCCTTGCTCAATACAGGAATTAAAAATATTACATATGACAGGAGATATTATTACGTTGCTATATTTTAAAAATTTTGTTTCAATATCACTTTCTCTATTAGATTTTTTGGGCTTTAGAGATCGAATGATGGTTGCTATTTCATCAGGTGATGCAGGAGAGAAGAAAAAGGAGTGTTTGATACGGGGTAGATTATTGTGAAATGACGATGGCTTATTAGTTACGGGTTGGATTTTGTCAGCGAGAGTTTTACCTACATTAACAAAGAAATTGTTCATAATCTCACAAATACTTTGAGGGTCCTGTACTATTTTATCGTCATTGAAAAGTTCTGAAGGAATAACTTTTTTTTCTTTTTAATAAAGGCCAAGTCATTGATGACTTTCCACAATTTTTCTTGGTCATTTTTATTTTGGTAAAAAGACTCTCTGTAGTAAGATTCTTTAGCTGATTTGATGACTCTATTGAGAACATTTCTATATCTTTTGTAATTATTGAGCTCTCCATCGCTATGCAAGGCCTTGTGCAATTTGGAAAGCAGAGCGTGTTTCCTTTTTATTGATTTTAGCAAACCTTTTGTTAGCCAAGTCTTTGTATGGAGTCGTTTTTCTTTGCGAGAGGCTTTTCGCAGAGGAGCAATTTTGTTTACAACGGAATTAAAAGTAGCACAAAATTTGTCAAATTGTTCATTGACAGAATCGTTTTTTTGTAGTTCAGCATCTCTTAGATGTTGCTTTAACTCTTGGAGAAATAGTTCGAGATCAAAATTACTCATATCACGAATTTGTACGACTTTGGGTTTATCTACATGACATTTTTTTTCAGCTACAGCAATGAAAGTACCAAAGTGATCACTCAAATCCGTGAGTAACACCCCGCTTGTATAAACATACCTGGTATAATCACTAACGTAAATATGGTCAAGAAGAGTTTTGGAATGAGGGGTGATTCGCGTTGGTAAATCAATTACGCACTTACATGATGAGCTGATCATGTAATGTACATGGTTTTTAATGCTATTGCTTGCATTTACTCTCATTAAATCTATGTTATAATCACCTACAGCATAGAAGGGCATTTTTTCAGCGTTAAATTGGCAAAATATGTCACAAAGACTAGAAGAGAAAAGTTCATAGTTGTTGATTAGATAACTCGGATGTCTGTATATCACTCCTATCGCAGCTGGACCAGTCTTGGTTAGAACTTCTATCCACAAGTCTTCGACATTGGCCAGGTCTAGTTTAATATCACGTTTTAATTTATAAGTGACTGTTTTTTTGATATAAAACCCAACACCTCCTGATTTGGACGAGCTATCGCAACGCACAAACTCGTAACCTTCTAGGTCAATATTGGTGGGAATTTGGTTTGGCGACAATTTCGTTTCAGTTAGTGCTATTATATCTGGTAATTTTTGAAGTTCCGTGAGAATCATTGAAAGTTGGTCAAAATTTTTTTGTATACTTCTAACGTTGAAATGCATTATCAACAAGTCTTGTATACTTACGGTTCTATTTAATGAGTTAATGTCAAAGTAGGCAGATTTGTCAAAGAAATCTGAGTAAGGAGCATTGTTAGCAATAGCGGCGGCGCCGCTAGTAATTGGGTCGTCTTTTGTATTGAATTTGCTTTCCGTGACAAGAATTTGAGTTTGTTTAGAGCTGCAAGGCAAACATTTCTTTTTATTGTGATTAGTTACGGCATTGTTTACGAAGCAAGCTTTGTGAAGATTTCGCCGACATGAGTTACATTTTAGAAGGTCGCTGCCACACACGCTTTTAGTACATTCAACACAAAAGTTTGGAGTGGCCATTGGGTCTGATGAGAAAGCACAACATCACACAAACATAAACAGTACAGTTAAGATGATCTTAATTAATTTTAAGAGGTAAGTAGTCCAGTTTTTCAAAGTCAATATTAATATTGTGCTTGAAGAGATCGTCCGGGCTAGTGATGGTGATCCAATCACCGATGCCCTCATCCTTACCATCATTACTCAAATCACCGTTTTTTCGCGCTGATTTTTTCATCCTGATTTTTCCATTATAAGTATGACACAAAACAAACGCACCGTCGCATTCGTTCTTAACATAATTTAGTAATTTTTGTCGAAGAGGAGTAATGTCCTCAACAACAAACGCGTTCTTGAAATCTTCGCTTTTCTTAAGCTCAGATTTTTTGTAGAAAAGTTCATTCCTCTTTTTGTAAGAGACAAAACGAACAATAATGGGGCGAGGCTTTTCAACGTTCTTCTTCTTCTTGCCCAGTCTATGAGCGTGCTGAATATCTGCTGGCCGTAAATTTACACCAAGAGTTTTTGCTACATTCAGAATAACGGTTTCACCTTCATCCTTGGTAGACTTGGCTTCTTGAACACCGTATACACGAATATTTTCTCTGCGATAATATTGCTGCATGTCATCTAACTGAAGAGTGTATAAGTTAATCACACGCTACAAGTCTCCATTTTCAATTTTTAGGTACTCAATTTCTTGTTTGCTCGTATTTAATTCATTTCTTAGTTCTTCTATTTCGTTTTTGAAACTTTCTACTGTTTCCAGTATCTCATTTAAAGTTTTCCTATCATCTTCATTGAAACTTCTGCTTCTGGGAGTCTTGGCGATTTTTCTCTGCTCGCTTTGAGGCATTTTTCTCTGTTCGCATTGATGCTGTTGACAGTACGAACGCTGTTGATCAAATGATTTATCGACTACAATGATTGATTTATCGACTACAATTGATCGAATGATTTATCGACTACAATCATTTCCAAACCTGTTGCTTTCAATCGTGCATTTCAATATTGGACTTTAGTATTTTCACACCGGTTCAAAAAATATTTGAGGAAGGGATACAAAATTCGGTCTGAACGGACATGTCCGGAATTACCCTTGAAAGGGTAATTCCGGACATATGCGTATTTAAGGTAAAAGTGCAAAATTGATACTTTTTGATAACAGAATTACAAACATTTTAAACTAGAATAATAGCTAAGAAGCATAATTGTTTACACTCCGCCGGATATTTACGCTAACCTAGCACCAAATTAGTCACTCCGCCATGTCGATTAAAATGGATAAGCCGTTTTAATCGACATGGCGGAGTGACTAATTTGGTGCTAGGTTAGTCAAAATGAAAATTTTAATCAACACGTTATTATGGATAAGATAATAACGTGTTGATTAAAATTTTCATTTTGACGCCTTTCCTGTTGTTAAATCGCGAAAAAAAATCATTATTCCGCAATATGCACTTGATTGGCAGCCGTTTTAATTAACAACTACTCCGAAATTATCGTAGAGCCTGGGTTGTGGTTAGCTTTGCGCCACGCCGTAGCCAGATTTATAATTTTATCTGTGAATTTCTATCGCGGATTGGATATTCATCGAGTGCAATTTGTAACTTTTTAATGCATATGTCTTTAAGTAAATGAAACTATGTAAGTTTTTTATTTTTTACCCCCAAACTATCCTCTAAAGTTGTTTTTTTTTTACAATCATTTTTCTTCCTAAACTCATTCTTTTACGGATTTTTTGAAGTGAGATTCGGACACGGAGTAGGAATGGATTTGCTTATCATTTATTTATTAACGGACTCAAAAAAGATCGGTCCAGCAGAACAGAGGCACAAACGAACTACACACTAATCACACCCAAACACACACAAAGCTTTAAGCAAGATAGAATCCAATCGTTTGTTCTTGCGTTATCAGTATATGATCCAAGCTAGGTATTCTGGTGCAAGTTCGCAAAATGATTATTGTATAGACCGGACCTAAAGTCACTTGATCTTACTAGCGCAGATAACTACACGTTGCACGAGTTGATACATCGAAGCATGAAATTTGCTGTGTGCTTTCTGATCAAAGCATGAAAAGTAGGCACATTATTTTGGACCAACGTGGTAGACATACTTGTGCGTATAGGAAGATTAAACAATATCCTGTAAGCATTGTTATAACCTACTCGTATACGATTAAATGTCGATTTTCGATACTTACACCAAACAGTACTTCCATAAAGACAAGACACAAAAGTACGAAATATTAAAATTTAACTTTTTTTCGTAAAAAATTGGAATTACAAAAAAATAACTTGATCAGAATTTGGTTTGCAAAGAATATAGGTTGTGAGAGCGTGTTTGGTTACAACATAGCAAAAATTAATTTCTAACCAAATCTATAAGCGAAAATAGAGAGTAACTACGCAGAATCGTTTTATCTCTCGTAAAATGACCAGACAATTATTTAATTCCCGAAATAATAATTTACAATGACATAGGTAATACAAAAACATAATATTTGCAATTTTAGTTTCATGTCCGGAATAACCCCTGGTTGTTCGGAATTTTCCCTGTTCAGAATTATCCGAGGTAACGTCTACTTTTGAGACAAACAGACGTAATCTGCAAGTGCCAACATGCCTGTTTTTAGTCCAAATTTTTAATAACTAAAAGTAACTGTAACTTGTAACTGTTACTAGTTACTTTTTCAAATTTGCAACTGTAACTTAGTTACTTTTTTTGCCAAGTAACTGTAACTTGTAACTAGTTACTTTTAGAAAGTAACTTACCCACCTCTGTGCGTATAGAGCAGCTTTTGACTTTCATTGAGGTAAGAGTCATCAGGTCAGGAAAGAAATGTTAGGCACTTGTTATCAGTATTCAATATCACATTCAATATTTTCGCTTGTAAATTGATATCGCATAATTAAAACAGTGTTTGCCAACAGAAATTGATATAGTGCGTAATCGTAACCGAGTTTATTATCACAAATTAATATGCATGATCCAAATCGCAACTGGTATCGAAAACCATTGCCCACAATCCAGAAGCAAAGTTTTATGCACTCTATCAGAGAAAATGATGAAAATCGAACTTGCAATTTCATTTTATCCCCACGCTACAATATTCCACCACTACCTTTCCTTTCCATTGTTGTCTTGCTTAAATTATTACAATACAGGCCATCAGACCAGAAATAGGCAACTATTGTTATAGTCATGCAGATAACTGTTGCTAAAGCCAAAAGTATGCTACAACAATATTTTGCATTCTACCAATTTGTCCATTACCTTATTGCGCACTACTAACTGCACTTGAGCTGCACTGAAATGGTTTTTAAAAGTAGGCTTGTCTTGCATCTCGATCCTTCTTGATCGCATGTAGACTTTTCAAAGCACCTGCGAATCCAAATTACACTAAGCTCAATAGAAATGAAACTCAATGCAATTAAAAATAAATGGGAGCTTGCTGAGAAGCGATCTCAGTGAACGACCAACCCATGTTGAACAATGAGATTCTCAAAAAAAAAACAACTTTCGCTTTCCTGTTAAGAAATTAATTGGAAATATCTTCTGGGAAAAGAGGATTGGAATTTCAAACATTGTCAATATAAATTTTTTATTGACAACATAGTGACTGATCATAAAAAAATCCTGTCCAAACCTAAACCGTTGGAACTATGTCAAAATATTTGTGCCTTAAACAACAGCTGATATTGAAAAAACTAACGGCCTAGCTTGAACCTTTCAAAAAATTAATTTTTGGGGTGTCCAATAGGGGTGTCTCCAGGGGGGGTACCCCCAAACTATCTAAAAGTATTTTAATCGTTTTGCGTGCTTCTGGCCTAAAGGCTACCAGCTCGGAAGCCTAGGGAAGAGCCACCAGAACGGCGACTACTTAAAACAAGCAATGCGAAAAATTGTCTTCCCACAGGAATCGAACCTGCAGCCTTTGGATTACCGGTCCACTGCTCTACCACTTGAGCTAGAGAAGACGCCTCCTCGCATGCTTAATTTTGGCTATTTAAACCCAGCAACTTGCTTGTTGTATGATTGTAATAATAAGTCAATTAAGATGTTTTTTGACGTTTGCAGGCCAGAGTTTTAATATTTTAATCGTTTTGCGTGCTTCTGGCCTAAAGGCTACCAGCTCGGAAGCCTAGGGAAGAGCCACCAGAACGGCGACTACTTAAAAATGTAACTTTTCATGCCACCAGAACGGCGACTACTTAAAAATGTAATGTTAAATCATTAGTTTAAAGTTTAAATGGCCTAGGCTTCCGAGCTGGTAGCCTTTAGGCCAGAAGCACGCAAAACGATTAAAATATTATAACTCTGGCCTGCAAACGTCAAAAAACATCTTAATTGACTTATTATTACAATCATACAACAAGCAAGTTGCTGGGTTTAAATAGCCAAAATTACCCAGCGGGCACAATGTCGGTTGAATAGACGTTTAAATAGGGTCTAGATTTATCTCTAAGACGTAATCTAGACGGTCTAATTATCGTCTGAATGTTGTCTATTTTGCAAAAATCCGCATAGTTGAATAGACGTCTTACGTAGAGGTCAAATAGATGAAAACCCAAGGACGTTTTTGTGACGTTTATGTGTATCTCATATTTAAACTAATTCTAAATGTAGTTTATTGTTAGTCTATTTTGCAAAAATTTGATTGGTTTTTTAGACGTTTATTCTAAGTCGTTTAATCGACGTTAATCTGAAACCCTAAAACAGATACTTTTTGGTTGGATGTAGACTTAAATTAGAGGTTTAATAGATTATTGAATATCAACGTTTTTTCAACGGATAGCTGCAGATATTTAATAAACGACTAACACAGGCTAGGTTTTCTACGTCTTTCTCTAAACTGCTAATAAACGTATTTAAAAAGACTAATAAAAGATTTCCCTATTTGGACTGCTACCTGACGTCTAATGAAAGATGGCTATCCTTTTTCTCATTTCCGACAGCTAAAAAACGCATGTATTCAAATGATAATAAGGTGCTTTGCGCTAACAGCAGCTAAGCAACAAAAAGCGCTTCAATATAATTAACATGGCAGCAGAGTAAATTAACAAATCAAGTTTATTTGAATACTTGCAAAAACTCAAAACAGCTTGCATGATTCGGAAATACATAAAATCGTAAAGAAAAAAGCTCCTTAACTCACATTTCAAAGCTGCAGGTAGCCGAGTAGAACATCATTTAATCGAAATATAGCAAGAAAAGAAATAAAATAATGCTGTAGTATGTTATTTTACTTCAATGTAGATAAATCATATACTGCTATAAGTATTATTCAGTGTCTGGAAGTGTACCACGTACAGTAAACACGAAAACAAAAATTGTATAGCGCAAAACAACATTTTAGCGCAAATGATTTTAGTAATAGGCATAATATTCTAAAACCATAGTGTGCTGAAGATCAAAAGATCTTTCAGTTTTAAATTTAGGGGTTCAAAATAGTAAAAGTTATGGTTTAATTTTTTCGCTTATTCTGTTTTTTTGGAAAACTGTGTTCTGCGTAGACGACACGTCTTGTAGTATTTTATAACGCTATCTGCGAATAGTCGATTCGTTCCGGCATTAAAAAACTTACACATTGGAAAAACACTCAAAAGTAAAAAATATGCATAAACTTTAAACTCCAGATTACTTGTGGATATGTGTTTGAAGATATACAGTACAATGCATTAATTTTTGTTTTTATCTTGATATCTCTAGCATTGCATCAGGAACAACAGTTTTAAGACACCACGATTGATTAGAAATTGTAATAAATAATGCCGCATGATGGCAAGCAAGAGCTTGTTTTCTTTGTGACGAATGCGTAATTGCGTTGATATAAGTACACATTAGTTTCTTGTGACATACAATAATATACATTAGGCAATAAAAATTCATAATTCTACGATACATATCACGCCTAATATGTACTTGGGAGTAAATCATAAGCTTATTTAGTAGCATAAACAGGAGGGCTCCAGCTCCCCTCCCCCAATTGACCTTTCGACCAAAATGTACAATAAGGAAAAGACCATGTTTTTAGAACTTCGTAAGCTGTTTTTTACACTGAAATGGACTCAATAATTATTTAAAGCATTTTTTGAAACATTATTTAGGAAAGACAGGGACGTAGCCAGGGGAGAGAAACTCCCCCTCAAATTTTTTTTCTTTGTCCCCACCCCAAATAATTTCAGTTGAACGTCATTTTTAACAAACTTTCATGCATTTTGTGTCTAAATACGTTACTTTGCCTCTCCAAAATTTTCTTTGCCCCCCAAATTTTTGCTTGCCCCTCCGTCCAAAAATTCCGTTCTGGCTACGTGCCTGAGGGGAGAGGATAATTCGTCAAAAAATGTAACTCACAAATCAGTGAAAAACTTTAAAAAATGGCCAAAAATAAACAATCAAATTTGATCGCTGGTTGAAATATGCTGAACATAGGTTTAATCAAAATATTTATAAAAACATACATACATGAAATTATTTGCTCAATGGTAAATAAAACGCCTCAAGTATAGACAAAACAATTTGCAACAACACAATATCAGGGTGACCCAAAAAAAACGGGCCCCAACTTTAATTAGACCCCATTTCTTAGTGTTTAGTCCAAATGAAATGAAACTTTGGTCATAACTAGTTTATTATACTCAAAACATCACTACAAAACACTAGGGTCTTCGGCCTTTTTTTCTTTGTTCTACAGCATGTGTTCTAGATGGCCTCCATTTAGCTGCGTGCATTTCTTGAGGCACAACACGAAGTTGTCCATGACGTTCTTACAGACTGAATTGGTAATGGCTCACCTCTCCTCCCTGATGGCTTCCTTGAGTTCCATGATCGTTCTGGGTTTCTCTGCGTACACTCTGTTTTTAAGATAGCCCCAAAGAAAAAAATCTGGGGGGCTTAGGTCCGGGCTATAGGGTGCCCACTCCAAATCAGTCTTGAGACTGATCACTCGGCCTCCAAAGTTCTCTTTCAGCCAATCTCGGGACAGATTTGAGGTGTGAGAACTTGCTCCGTCTTGCTTGAACCAGAACTTGCTCATGAGCGACGGGAAGAAGGTCTGGAGCTCACTCTTGAAGGTTTTGAGGACCTCCACTTATCGCTCCTAGGTGACTGTCACTGCTGCGCCAGATTCTTCGATGAA
The DNA here is from genome assembly GCA_963965965.1 of Trididemnum nubilum. NCBI lineage: Eukaryota > Metazoa > Chordata > Ascidiacea > Aplousobranchia > Didemnidae > Trididemnum > Trididemnum nubilum. The sequence goes on along the minus strand of OZ014482.1, from coordinate 28,193,394 downwards.
GATTGGTCTGATGATGCCTCTGGCCGAGATTGCAGCCTACACCGTGCACTTAGGAGAGTGCAGGGGATTGGTGGCTTGCACTCTCCCCATGCACTCTCCTAAGTGCACAGTGTGGGCTGCAATCTCGGCCAGAGGCATCATCAGACCAATCTTCATCGAAGAATCTGGCGCAGCAGTGACAGTCACCTAGGAGCGATAAGTGGAGGTCCTCAAAACCTTCAAGAGTGAGCTCCAGACC
>OZ014482.1:28150976-28192956 GCA_963965965.1 Trididemnum nubilum | reverse complement strand
AAAAGTATTTGACTGTTAAATATCTACTGTCATCAAAAAAACTGTCACCCTAAGTTAAGCTGTTCAAACAACTGATTTTGGGGGGTTCGTTAGGGAGGGTCCCCGAGCAGGTGGTGCCCCCAACTTATGTCAAAGTATTTGTCTGGTAAATATCTACCGATACCAATCAACACTGGCACCCTAGGTTAAGCCGTTCAAAAAAATAATTTTTGGGGGGTCCATTTGGGGGGTCCCAGGGGTGTGGTACCCCCAAACTATGTCAAGATAGTAGTCTGGTAAATATCTACTGACATCAAAAAAAAAAAACTGGTGCCCTAGCTGGAGTCTATACTTCGTCTGCCGTACAGAGTGCTGAAAGCGTCACAATAAATCTAGTCACTTACTTACCGTTTACTTAAGTTGTGACTGACTATTTGCTCATAGTTTGTCTTTTGCCGAATAGCTTCTTGATTTGCGATTATTCATTTACGATTATCACCAAACTTCATTTACTATTATCATCAAACTCTGATTATCATCAATCAAACTTCTTACGATTATCATCATAGCTTCTTGATTTACGATCATTATCAAATTAAAATTAACAATTTTTTCCGATTATCAACATATCAAGTACAAATTGTGCAGCAACAACTGCAATACATCACAACAGGCAGGTTTTCCAATTTGGTTTCCGAAACAAGTAGTCAAACAACATAAAAATTCCTAAACTTATCAATTAGTAATGTATTATACAAATAATGTATTTGCAGCATAGACTAGTCTAAAGAATGAATTTTAAAATAAAATTGCTGCATGAAGCCTGACAGCAATGGGAGGTTGTTTTGGCTATTATTGATGGATTGCAGCTACGTCATAGCTTTTTCCCACCAAAACGATTGGACGTCAAAATGCCATTACAAAGCATTGGACGTTACCGTAAATATACGTATAATTCCTTCAGTGGGCATATTTAAAAAATTTGATTGTAAAGTAACACTTTTGTAGATAGCCTGGCCTTAATTGGTAATTACCAGAAGCGATTTAAGCAGCTTACATAGCTCAGCGAATCTGAAAAGTTACGCTTTTTGTAAATTCTCATCGTACATTGCCTGCTATTGTCCACTTTGACCGGTTTTTAGCTTTGGTTCAAATCGTAAATTCGGCCATATCCTAAAATACTTAAAATTCTATGTCACAGCAGTAACACATGGTCGATTAATGTTTAGTTTAAGCACTATTTATAAATAATATTTAACATCACCAGCTCAGGTCGAAATAAATGCAAACTAAGACTCGATCAAAGTTACACCATTACACTGAGGCCAGTTAAATCATTAGTTTAAAGTTAAAATGGCATATCTACGAAATAATTCAATGAAAACAACTGCTAATGCATTTTAACTCCTAGCAACCAATAATCATAGCGATAAGCCGCTAATGACTACACGAAATGCAAAAAAATACCAAGATCCTGCAAAATAGACTTCTGAAATTACAAAAGTTTAAAAATGCGCTAATTTTGTCACAAATAAAGGAGATACAACTGTTCCATTATAGCGCCATCAATAGTAAGCCGCGAATACGATTACCAAAACTAGCTACCACCATCCATATTACATGATTCTAATGGGTTGCTTAACAGCAAGCCGGATTTACGACACTGAAAAAAAGCAAACAAAACCGAATTCTTTCTAATTAAAATCTTTTTCAGTTTTTACAGGCTTTTGCCTAGCATTTAACTTTAATGTTACAAAGAATTAACTCTTTTATAGCCTGAAAATACGCTCCATGTCTTCGCTGTCAGTGTTTTTGCAAGCATTTACATAGCGCCGATTCGCGATTTTGACGTCCAGCGGTTTCGCTAGCAGTGCGATGACGTCACGTGCAATCCATCAATAGACAGGAATAAGGATAACAGAGGTGGAGTCGAGGACACAAGGCTCGAGACCAAGGCCAAGGACACAAAAAAAATCCGAGGCCAAGGCCAAGGACAGCCTTTCCGAAGACAGACCCTCTCGAGGTCAAGGACAGGAATGCTCAAGGCCAAGGACACAGCCGGCAAGTGTTCTCCAAAAAAGTTCTTAAAAAATTTGTTTTTTAAAAATTTTTCTGGCGATCTCCAAAAAAAAGGTCTTCAAAAATTTTTTTTACGCGATCTACAAAATTTTAAGAATTCAAAAAATAGTGCTGTCCTCGAACCGAGGACAGAGCAATTTTCAAGGACTTGAGGCTTCGAGGCCAAGGCCAAGGAATTGACCTTCGAGGCCACAGCGAAGGACTTTAAAATGTGTCCTCAAAGACGTCCCGAGGCCAAGGACATTCTCGAGGACTCCACCTCTGAAAGATTGACACTGAACCTTCACGGGGAAATAGGCTTTTCATTTGTAACTGGCCTATGGTATACTTTCAACTTTTTATCATGATAATTCTAGTTGTGACCCTACAGCAGCAAAGCTGGGCGTTTAAAAAAACATCGTAAAGCGCAAGCGCAAATTCCGCAACCAAAATTTTTTAGGGTTAAAGCGCAAGCGCAAATTCCGCAACCAAAAATTTTTTAGCTTAAAGCGCAAGCGCAAATTCCACAACCAAAATTTTTAAGCTTAAAGCGCAAATGCGAATTTCGCAACCAAAATCTTAAAAGCTTAAAGCGCAATTGCAAATTCCTTAACGAAAATTCTAAACGTTTTAAACCGCAAACACAAATTCTGCCACCAAAAATTGAAAATAGTACAGCGCAACTACGAATTGATTGCTTGAGAAGCGCACACAAATTTCGCTATTTAAAAAAGTTTTTGAGTACAAATTTTTGTATAATCGAAGTTTCAAAAGCGCGCTGCAGACAATGGTGTTAAGCAAGGATGGCAGTACGGTACGGTACGTTCAGAATTTGCGTACTACGTACCTCGCACCTTCAACCGTACCGTACCAGCGTACCGTACTTCAGTTCAATTTTTGATGCGTACCATACCAACGTACCGTACCCGTATCATTACAAAAAAAGCGTACCGTACCAGCGTACCGTACTTCTTAGCAAAAATTGAGGCGTACCATACCGTACTTACGTACCGTACCGTACTGCCATCCTTGCTTTTAACTACTCGCAACTTTAACTGACTTTGAAATCACTTGCCTATAAATCAGCGATCTCAATTCACACATTTAGCGTCGGCTTTAGCTGTCTTTTGCCTCTGCATACAAAAAGCCGGCGCAATGTGCGAAAAGTCTGGGATTTTTAATTCAAACCACGTACCAACGTACCGTACCCGTACCATTACAAAAAAGGCGTACCGTACCGTACTGCCAATCCTTGGTGTTAAGTATAAAAATATGAAAGTATAAACTTAGTACCATTTTCAGCTAAGCTGCACTGGAATAAACCAACTGCATTGCGTTTAGCTCTTACAACTAAAGGCAGATATCTAAGACCGAAGAAAGAATTATTTTTATTGTTGAAAAAAAAGCAATTAAACACTAAAACAAAAAAATAATAAAAATAAACAGCAATAAAAACAAATAAACACCAAAACAAAAAAGCTCCACTCACTCATATTCAGAAATAATGCGTTATTCATGAAGAAAAATTGACTTTTTTTAACACTTTTTATTTTCACGTAGCAAAACAAATTTTTTAAAATTTTGTTTCGTCATAGACGATCGTTTCGATCGCAAAATATCAGAACCAATAGCAAATAATTTCTCGACGGTGGCCGAACTAGGAATAGCAGTGTTGAATCTTATGAATTTTTGCAACCACGCATCTCTATTGTAGGCAGGAAAGCAATCTTGGTGAAGATTTTGTCGTTTGCTCCTCCGACCCTTTCATCTAATCTTTTTCCAATTGTAGAGGCCAAGTTTTCGGCTACTAGTTACAGTACAAAAAACAAAAAGTATTTCGTACTTATTGAGTGGGGTAGCTTAAACTACAGTACATACAGGGTTCAAAATTAACGCCTACCCGCTTGCCCGAGGCAAGCTGAAATCGCTTCGGGCAAGTTAGTTTTCAGCTTAATTTCCCCGTCGGCAAGTTAACAAAATACAGCGTATTAGACAACTTCAAACAAGATTAATTAAAAACGCAATTTACCCGGTTTTGTTGCAATAAAGCAAAATTTGTACGTAGAGAAAGCTCTTTCTTGCTTTATTTTAGTAAGCACTTTGTAACTATCACAATTAATGCATTGTCTAATAGTACGCACATTATTAATCGTAATTAACACGTCTTAATCGCACGCAGATTTTTTGATTCTTGGACGCGTTTAGCAACTGTTTGGCACAAAATGTTCCGTTTTTTATTCTGGAAAAGTTTTCCGGCGCTTGCCACGCTAACAGCTGTTTCAGATACCACAAGTATTACCCTGCGCTGCATAAAGATAACGTCAAGAATTTTGCAATTTTTTTGTTATGATTATTTTGAAGATCTTCTAGCTTTCTAGCAGGTGTAGTTTCCAAACTATTCGCTAATAAAAATACGTTTGCAACAAACGACAACGGTAATTAATAATTATGATCGTTAAATATTAAATGAAATATCTACATTCAAACTATTGCAGAATTATTCCGAATAGCTAAAACCGAATCCTAATCTGGCTTAATTAACTTAATTTGTTGAAAAAGTGAACGACCAGTCAACCACCACCGATATTCAGAAAAAATTTATTCAACGATTAGGTTTATTAAAGCAGCGCTTTATTGCAGTGCATGACATTGAGTACTTCTAAATGTTCACCACTTATAGTTGCATTCTTAATTCGCTCACAGTCAAGCCTGCACTGGAGAAGCACCTTCCGGAAGAAGCTGATGGCACAGGAATGCAAAGGTAGCTTCAAATAGGAAAGTTGAAAATTTGTGGACCACCATTTCATGTATCCATTTTAAAAGGTTAAAAAGTTTGAGTTTTGGCGAGCCCCGTTTGGGGAAACTTTTTTCATATTTGTTTACCCTGAAAATTTCATGTGTCCAGCGTGAGTGATTAAAAAGTTTGAATTTTAAAGGGTCCGTTTGGGGCAACTCCCATTGTGGTACCCCCAATTTTTGTTACGTTTAGTTTAATTTTGATATCTTCCCATTTAAAAAATCTGATTCATCTAGCTCTAACGGTTTAAAAGTTTGAAATTTTGGAGGACCCGATTGAGGAGGATCTCCCAACCTGGCACCCTTGATTTCTGTCACACACTAGTCCTCCTTGGTATATTCAATCGCTCAAACTTTAAATACTCAAATTTTAAATTCAATCGCTCAAACGTTTAGCAATTTAAAAGTAAATAGCGCAGAAGAAAAAAAAAACAAGAAAAAAAGTAGATAACGCAGAAGAAAATAAAACAAGAAAAAAAATCTTTCTATCAGCAATCAGCATGTATCAACTATCTCGTGATCATGCTTTAAATCTGTAAAATCAAAAATTATTTATTTTTTGACAGGGACATGCAGTTCAACATTTAAAAATTATCTTGTGATTGCGCATCTTCGAAAAATATTCACAATTGAAGCGCAACAAATATTAGATTTACCGATTCGCAAACGCAAATTGCGCAAGCGCCGTAAAAAAAGGCATAGAGCGCAACGCAAATTGCGCAAGCGCTGAAAAAACAGGCATAGAGTGCAATGCAAATTGCGCAAGAGCTGAAAAAAAAGCATAGTGCGCGACGCAAATTGCGCGTTTGCACAACTTGCGCAATTTGCGCAACTTGCGAACTATTTTGTGCAACGCCCACCTCTGTACAGCAGAAAGTTTTGGTCATCTTTGCATTTGATTTACACTAATAAATGAACTTGTTTCTAGTCTAGAACTGTACCGCTAAATTCTTACTTCAACAGTTCAAAAAACTTAATTCTGGCTTGCATAAAACTACATAAGATTCAGAGGTGAGCGTTTCGCAAAATACTTCGCAAATTTCGCAAGTTGCGCAAATGCGCAATTTGCGTTGCACATTATGCCCTTTTTTTCAGCTCTTGCGCAATTTGCGTTGCGCTCTATGCCTTTTTTTTTCAGCGCTTGCGCAATTTGCTTTTGCGATTCGGTAACTCTAATATTTGTTGCGCTTTAATTGCGAATTTTTTTCCAAAATGCGCAATCACAAGATAATTTTTAAATGTTGATCTGCATGTCCCGGTCAAAAAATAAATAATTTTTGATTTTACAGACTTAAAGCATGATCACGTGATAGTTGATGCATGCTGATTGCTGATCGAAGGATTTTTTCTTGTTTTGTTTTCTTCTGCGCTTTCTACTTTTTTTTCTTGTTTTTTTTTTCTTCTGCGCTATCTACTTGTAAACCGCTAAACGCGCTGTATTCAAAGCTTGAGCAATCGAAGATATCAAGGAGGACTAGTGTGTGACAGAAATCAAAGGTGCCAGGTTTGGAAATCCCCCTCAATCGGGTCCTCCAAATTTTTGAACTTTTAAACCGTTAGAGCTTGATGGATCAAATTTTTGGAATGGGTAGATATCAAAATTAAACTAAACGTAACAAAAATTGGGAGTGCCACGATGGGGGTTTCCCCCAAACGGGCCCTCCAAAATTCAAACTTTTTAACCTTTTAAGCTAGACAGACGCATGAAATTTTTAAGGTAAGTAAATATAAAGAAAAGATAAAATTTGACAGAATTTGGGGGTGCCAAAATGGGGGTCCCATTAAACGGGACTGCATAAATTCAAACTTTTTAATCACTCACGCTGAACACATGAAATTTTCAGGATAGGCAAATATGAAAAAAGTTTCCCCAAACGGGGCTCGCCAAAATTCAAACTTTTTAACCTTTTAAAATGGATGCATGAAATGGTGGTCCACAAATTTTCAACTTTCCTATTTGAAGCTACCTTTGCATTCCTGTGCCATCAGCTTCTTCCGGAAGGTGCTTCTCCAGTGCAGGCTTGACTGTGAGCGAATTAAGAATGCAACTATAAGTGGTGAACATTTAGAAGCACTCAATGTCATGCACTGCAATAAAGCGCTGCTTTAATAAACCTAATCGTTGAATAAATTTTTTCTGAATATCGGTGGTGATTGACTGGTCGTTCACTTTTTCAGCAGATTAAGTTAATTTAAGCCAGAATAGGATTCGGTATTCTAGATTCGGTTTTAGCTATTCGGAAAATTTTGGAATAGCCTACTATTCTGAAATGCCAATCCCTAGTGGCAGTACTTCTGCTTTATATAAACTATACAGAATGCTGTTTAGCCTACTGCTCAAAGACTGAGAGTAATGTATTGATATTAGTTCAGGGGTCGAAATTAACTTTTTTGACAACTTGCCCGTCGGGCAAGTTTTATCAAATGTCTACTTGCACGTGAAAATTTCAACTTGCCCGAAAAAAAAGGTACTCTTAGTTTTGAGGTTAACTTGGAAAAAAGTACCGAATTTGCAAAATACGCGTAGTTTCGAGAATCAAGTTTTTGTGTGCGATTGTTAAGATAATGTGATGCAATAAGTAACTTTTTCCAATCACGCATAAGCAAAAATTGATTGTTTAATTGTAAAAATTTTTATTTAATATTTAGTAATCATAATTAATAATTACCGTTGTGGTTTGCTGCAAATGTATGTTTATTAGCGAATATTTTGGAAAATACACCAGCAAGAAAGCCGAAATTTTTTGCAAAAGTAATCGAAGCTAAAAGATCTTCAAAATAATCATGACCAAAAAATTGCAAAATTCTTGACGTTATCTTCATGCATAGCAGGGTAGCACTTGTGGTATCTGAAATAGCTGTTAACGTGGCAAACGCCGGAAAACTTTTCGAAACAGAAAAAGGTAACATTTTGTGCCAAACAGTTGTTTAACGCGTCTAAGAATCGAAAAATCTGCGTACAGCGATTAATAATGTGCGTACAACTACACAATGCATTAATTGTGATAGTTACAAAGTGCTTACTAAAATAAAGCAAGGAACTGCTTTCTCTACGTACATATTTTACTTTATTGCAACAAAGCCAGGCCTAAATTGCGTCTTTAAATAATCTTGTTTGAAGTTGTTTAATACGCTATATTTTGTTAACTTGTCCGTCGAGCAAGTTAAGCCGAAAACTAATTTGCCCGAGGCGATTTCAGCTTGCCTCGGGCAAGTGGGTAGGCATTAGGCCTACTTTCGAACCCTGTATTTAGTTTAACCTATCTACTTAATAAGTACGAAATGCCGTTTGTTTTTTTGTATACTGTAATTAGTAGCCGAAAACTTGGCCGCTACAACAGAAAAAAGATTAGATGAATGGGTCGGAAAGCAAACGACAAAACCACCAAAGATTGCTTTCTTGCCTGCAAGAGAGATGCGTGGTTGCAAAAATTCAAAAGATTCAACACCGCTATCCTTCGTTCGGCCGCAGTCGAGAGATTATTTTCTGTTGGTTTCGATATTTTGCGATCGAAACAATCGTCTATGACAAAGGAAAATTTTGAAAGTTTGTTTTGCTGCGTGAGAATGAAAAGTGTTTGAAAAGTCAATTTTTCTCCATGAATAACGCATTATTTCAGAATGTGAGTGAGTGATGTTTTTTTTTTCCTTTGGTGTTTATTTATTTTTATTGTTGTTCATTTTTATTATTTTATTTTGTTTTAGTGTTTAATTGCTTTTTTAACAATAAAAATACTTCTTTCTTCGCTCATAGATATGTGCCTTTAGTTATAAAAGGTAAACGCATAGCAGTTGGTTTATTCAAGTGCAGCTTAGCTGAAGATGGTGCCATGTTTGTACTTTCATATTTTTATACTTAACGTCATCGCCTGCAGCGTGCTTTTTAAACTTCGATTAGGCAAAAATTTGTATTCAAAAACTTTTTTAAATAGCAAAATTTGTGTGCGCTCCTCAAGCAATCAATTGTAGTTGCGCTGTACAATTTTCAAGTTTTGGTCGCGGAAGTTGTGTTTGCGCTTTAATGTGTTTAAAATTTTGGTTACAGAATTTACAATTGCGCTTTAAGCTTTTAAGATTTTGGTTGCGGAATTCGCACTTGCGCTTTAAGCTTAAAAACTTTTGGTTGCGGAATTTGCACTTGCGCTTTAAGCTAAAAACATTTGGTTGCGGAGTTTGCGCTTGCGCTTCACGATGTGTTTTTTAAACGCCCAGCTCTGATAAGATTGTCATGTGTCACAACCTTATATCAACTAAAATTACTCATAGACATCGGAAGTTTCATCAAGCCATTATGTAACTAAGTACATAAATAATTAAACCAGTAATTCGGTGTTTGTACTGGCCTATTTTGCTGCAAGGCTTTGGCAAAATTGATGAAAAACTACACTGCTTCAGATGAAAACATTCAGTTTCACAACAACATTTTTTTAATAAAACTCATACAGCTTAGTCAACTTACTAAAGCAATAATTTAAAATACTTTTGGTTCAAAAAGTTTTTACTTAGTCGGCATTGTAGTATTTTTCGAACGACTGCTGTGGTAGGTGTCTGAAAACTTCATTTTGCAATTCGCAAATTATACTTTTCCGCAAACCGACGTTCATGAGCACACAACGACACAGCCTCTTTCTCACGCCTTCCAGAATATGTATATAGCGAGTATGCTTCTACGCTTCTACATCGAAAGATATTTGCATATCTTTTTTCCGCTATTTGTCGCAACCTGCCATTTTTTTTTCAATTTGAATAATATTTGAATCACCACTAGGTTTCGGGTATGTGGATGCAGCGATAATGTTAGAAAGGTAAAATTACTACGAGAGGTGGAGTCCTCGAGGACGTCCTTGGCCTCGAGGGCGTCCTCGAGGACAAATTTTGAAGTCCTTGGCCTCAAAGCCTTAAGTCCTCAAAAATTGTCCTGTCCTCGGCTCGAGGACAGCATTATTTTTGAACCGTTGAAATTTCTTGGAAAACACCAGAAACCTTGCAGAAAATCTGCAAAGACCTTTTTTTTGGTTTCCTCAAGTAGAGATCGCCTGAAAAAAAATTTGAGAAGACTTTTTTTTTGGACAACACTTTTGTCTGTGTCCTTGGTCCTTGGCCTCGAGAGGGTCTGTCCTTGCCCTTGGCCTTGAACTAGTGAGCGTAATAATTTTTTTGGGTCCTTGGCCTTAGCCTCGAACCTTGTGTCCTCAACTCCACCTCTGATTATTACACGCACTAATTCTAGAGTTTTAAATCCATTGATGTCTGTTATTTTCAGTGGCAGATCTAGAAAATTTTGGTGGGGGGGATGATAAAATTTATGAGCACAAATTGTTTAAAATCTCAAAATTTTGCATGTTTATGATTAATGTTCTACACCTCGCGCAAACTTGTTGGGGATATTTTTGATCCGTCCCATCCCAAAAATGTTACCAGTATATAAAATATTTTTTTAAATTTAACCAATGACATAAAACTAGTTTCATGTCATTGATTTAACCACTTCAATTCAAATTATTAACATCAAACGCTCTTTTCGTCTTTCCGCGTCAAAAATCGTATTTATTAAACTTTCGCTAGCATAACCGTCTGCATCTGCACAGAACAGGCGCGTTGCCAAAAATTCGCAATGAGGGAGCTGCTTTGGGGGCTCCCTCATTGCGAATTTTTGGCAACGCGCCGGATTTTGCATCTTTTTGGCAACGCGATCAAAAATTTTGCATCTTTTTGCAAAAATAACTAAATTTTAGGGCTATTTTGATAAAAAATAATGCTTTTAAAACGTGTCATAGCAATTGGCAGTGCAAACATGATTAAACCGGTTGCATAAATGGGCTATGTGAGAAATGGCTAGTGGTAAAATTTTTTCTTGTTTACATGCTGGTAGATCATAAAATTCTATAGTTTAATAAAACTCACATGGAGTAATCTATTTCGACTATATTTTATAGAGAAAAATAATTGGAGGAAGCTCATGAAAAGATATTTGAGAGAAGTGATTAGTAATTAACCAATACTGAACAGATCCCCCCCCTGTTCGTGAGTATATATTTTTGTTGATAAAGTTTCAAGTTTATTAAATAGCACTGCACAAGTCCAAAAAAAAAAGACAACTTTGCCAATAAAATTAAACTAAACAAATATCAACAAAATAATATCGACAAGAGCAGCGACAGAGAAGCTACGTAGGGACCGTGAGGTCTTCGAGACAGTAGCCATCTCTGTTCATCTTGAAAAGATGACTTTAAATTCCAAGATAGTCGAGGGTAAGAAGAGGAAAAATAACAGGCAATAAAAGAATCCAAGGTGCTAATGTCAGCTACTATGAATCAAGCAGTATGAAGAGCAACAGATCCCCGTCGTCAGCTAAAGCCACAGGAACCATGCAAAAAGCGCATCCACTACGTTTCAGTAAATACAAGAAGATAAATGAACCATACAATTAATAGACTGAGTGTAAAACGACAGAACTTTACTAATCAGTAATCAGATGAGTGAAGTAGATATGCTTTGAACATTTTTTTAAAGTTTCGAAATGAGGATTTTCGTATATTACTCGGGATAGAATTCCAGATTTTAGCACCAGTAAATTTAATGGATTTTTGGATTCTTTGCAGTCTTAATAACGACGTCTGTAAATTTTCGTTGGTGGTAGACGTAGTTGAGTAAATATTTTTTGACAATGTAAAATAATCGGACAGATTTACAGGAAGATCGTTGCTGCTGTGTCTATGCACGAGTTTGGCCGTTTCATATTGAAATAACAAGGGTATAGTAAGAACATTTGTTTTTTTAAACAAGGGAAAAGCACTATCGTTCCATCCACTACAGGTCACGATTCTTATTGCTTTATTTTGCAATCTCATTAATTTAAGAAGATACGAATGATAGGTGTTACCCCATGCTAATATTCCATAATTAAGATGAGAGTGAATTAAAGCGTAATAAAGTTTAAGAAGAGCATCTTGGGGTAAAAAATATTTTAATTTATTTAGAATTCCCACGGATCTAGAAACCTTAGTTTCAAGAGCTTTGATATGGTCTGAAAAAGTTAACTTAGCGTCTAAAAGTGTACCAAGGTACTTTGCTTTGTTTACTGATTTAACAAGGCCGTCCGTACATTGAATATCAATGTTAATGGAGGGAGAATTGAGCTTTGGAGTAATTATTAATAAGTTTGATGTAGCAGGATTGAATGCTAGTTTATTAGCTCGCACCCACATACTAACTCTGTTGATTTCAGAGGTGAGCGAACTTTTCAATTGCTTTAACGAAGGAGATGTTACCAAAAGGCAGGTGTCATCTGCAAATAACCGTGGAGTGGAATCAATGCTGTTGGATATGTCATTAATATATAACAAGAATAGAAGTGGACCTAAGGTAGATCCTTGGGCTACCCCAATATTTATAGTACTTAGAGAAGAGTGAGAGTTATCAATACTAACAAATTGAGATCTGTCTTTTAAAATGATTTAAAAAAGTCATTAACAATCCCCCTTAACCCATAATGATCAAGTTTTTGAAGAAGAATATAATGATCAACAGTGTCAAAGGCTTTGGCTAAGTCGAGTAGGACCAGTCCTGAATATAATTTCTTTTCTATATTATCATAACAAGTAGATAGAATATCTATAATGACATGAGAAGTAGAGTAGTTTCTTCTGAAACCGTATTGAGTTGAGAGAAGGACATTTTCATGATTTAAAAAATCAATGGTTCTAGTGTAGGCCAATTTTTCTAAAATTTTTGAGAAACATGACAGGAGGGAGATGGGGCGATAGTTGGTAACATTAGTTTTGTCACCAGCTTTAAATATGGGAATAACTTTTGATATTTTTAGACAAGAAGGAAATACTCCAAGTGTTAGGCAAGCGTTACACAATAGCGCCAGTACAGGTGCAATGGCCACAGCAGCAGACCTTAAATACTTTACATCGACACTATCAGGGCCTGAGCTCTTATTGGGATTGAGTAGATTAATGATATTATAAACTTCCATTGACGTGACAGGGCTAAAAAACATTGACGAGGAAACACGCCTAGTTAAATACGAACTAAACCTAGGTGAATTGCTCGCATCAACTTTGTCAGAAAGTTTTTTACCGATACTACAAAAGTGATTGTTGAATTCTTCAGCGATTGCATCCGTTTTGTTAATTAAACCATTTGCTGTATTGATGCAGTTTGGAAAACTAGATTTAGGTTTTTGCGGAGTCAACGAATTGATAATGGTCCAAAATTTACGAATATCATTTCTGGAGTTAACTATTTCATCTTGAAGATATTGTTTTTTAGCATTTTTTTTTTGTAGTTAGTTTATTAGCGAATCGTTTGTAGATACGTTTTTGTTCTTCTGTACCTTGGACATAGTGCGTGATGTAAAGTTTTTGTTTTTGCTTGATTTGATCCAAAATTTCATTTGTAATCCAAGGTTTAGTCAAAAATCTACGCTTTTTGCGCGATGCAGGCTTGAGCGGTTCATGCTTATCGATACACGCTTTGAGGACACTAACAAAGTTTTTGAAATTGATTTCGGTTTCATCAGTGGTATTCAAAGTAATAGTATCTAAGAATTTAGTCATTAATCTTTGTAATTCAGCAGCGAAGTCATCTTTCTTGAAATGACTCATATCTCTGTAATAGATAGGTTGCTCACAATGCTTGTTTTTTTGTTCATGTCTATTATTTGTTAGTGCACATGCCACTGGATAATGGTCAGTTATATCGCTTAAGAAAATAATAGGATATATAATACTTGTTGTGTCATTGGTAATTATATGGTCTATAACAGTTTGCGATGTATTGGTGATGCGGGTTGGTTTGTCATTTAACAAGTAGGCTCCATTGCTGGCAATCATTTCAGTATAAGTGGATGCATTATTACAGGCGTTCATGGGGTTAACATCAATGTTGAAGTCACCGCAAAAATAGTATTTCTGAGTTTGTTTTTTTTGTAAAAGTTTTTCATTTAGCGCTGAAATAAAATCATTAACATCACCTTTAGGATGACGATAAATTATGCCGAGGTTAAAAATTTCTCCGGAGGATTTTTCAGCGATTTGAAGCCAAAGGTCTTCACAGTTGGATTGCAATAAATTTTTACCTAGAATTGTGGCTGAAAAATTTTTAGAAACATAAGCTCCAACGCCGCCAGCATTTGTATCAGAATCTGCAGTAATAAGTGGAGCATATCCCGGTAAAGACACATTAGTCAAGGGATGATTTTTAAGTTTTGTTTCGGATAAGCAGATTAAATCTGGTAGCATCGCCAGAGAATTCAACAATTCATGATTTATGAGTTCGAAATTTTTGTTCACAGATCTGATGTTGATATGCATTAGAAAAAGCTTTTTGGTTTTTAATGAGATTGGTAAGTTAGCATTAGTTTCGTAGTATCGGCAAGCTTTGAAATTACTAGTTAAGGTATTGCGCAAAGCATTGCTCAAATCAAATTTGGTGGAAGCAGCAGAATTTGCGCAAGTCGACATGGAGTCCTGCTGCGTCGCCCGCAGGTGCATTGCTTCCCACGCTGGTTGTCATGTCCATTGCAAACGTAAAAGCCTCAGTAGTAGCACAGTTTCGAATAACTAAATCTGTCTAAGTTTGTAACTAGATTGTGGTCGAAATAATAAAATTAAAACACAGTAATCCATTCGCGTCACAGGCAAACTGCAGCAATTATATAATGTTCAGTTAACACAGTATTTTTTCTATGCAACTCATGCCTATTGCATCAAGATCATAGGAGCGACATTCAAGTTAACAGAAAGAATATAATTAATGCTGATACGAAATAATCATTACGTAGTAAGCAAAGTATAAAACACTAATCATTATAAGTAACACTCATTAACAGTTGATTGTATGTAACTAGCTTATAATTTAGGTTACGAGGTTAGAGAACCTTTGAGAAAATAATGTCATTTTGGAACAAATGTTTCTCCTTCTATATACAAGCAGTACATTCCAGCAGAAATCTTCCACGAGACTTTTTTACCACTGCTCTTTGCTTCATTACAATGAGGTAGTAGTTTCTGTTTTTGGATCTTCAGTTCTTGAGGCAAGTGTTCGGTTACATAGACATACCCAGGTGACTTGGGTTTAAGGTTCCAATATAGACATCCGATTCGTTATATGTCTTCAAATTTTTTAAGGATTGGAAAATCAAGTATTTATCGTTGGAATTCGTTAATTTAATAATTATTGATCGAGTCACTTTGCCACCAGCAGTATTGAATACTGGATGTTGCGGCAAACGGTGAACGTCAGCAAATTTGATACTTTCTGGATTTTTAAGGAGCAGAACATCCCTCATGAAATCATATACTAGTTTTCCAAATTCAGTTTTAGTTTCCCACACATTTTGCTCATTCTCTTTTATACCATAAATCAGAAGGTTAAATTTCTTGCTGTATAATTCATTCATAAGCGCGTCAACTCTACTTCTGTGGTTAGCTTTTTGTACGTATTCCTCTAAATCATCGCACCTGTTTTTTAATTTATCAAGTGCTGCGTCAGTTTTAGCTTGAAAATCATTCACCTTGTCATAATCAGCTTTCGTTTGTTTAATTTCTTCAACTTCACTTTCAAGACTAGTTATTTTATTTTCAACAACACTTATTCTTTCATTGAAATTGTCTATACTTGTTTGCATGGCGGTTGATTTCTCAATCAAAAAGTTCATTTTTCTCAACACTTCGTCAATTTTCGATTCAGACATGTTGCACTTAAATTGTAGTCGCTTCAATCTGCCAGTTTTTGCGCTGCAAGTTTTTACCAACCGCTCGCCAGCTCGACTGTTTCAGAATGAACGTGATTTAAAGTGACTGTTTCAGAATGAACGTGATTTAAAAATTATGTTAAGCATTCGCAATGAGCTATATTAAATTTGATTGCTTATTTTTGGCCATTTTTCAAAGTTTTTATTGATTTGTGAGTTTAATTTTGAAAAATTAGCCCCCCTGAATATATGGTTCAAAAGATGCTTTAAATCACATTTTAGTCCATTCTAGTCCAAAAACCAGTCTCAGAAGTGCTAAAAACGTGGTATTTTTCTTATTCTGCATTTTGGTCAACTGGCCAATGGGTGGGGGGGGGCTCTTGGCTGCGCTACTCACACAGAATGAGTAAAAACTACCTGCATCGGACTTTGATATTTCTATTGTCAAAAGTCTATTTTGTTCAAGTGTTCATTCAGCATACCGTAACTAACAATGTAATAAAACTACATTCCAGAAGACATTTTACTTGATGTTCTATCAAATCGACACACTTTTTGTGCGAAACCGCACTACTGTATTGCGCAGGCGTGTAGCCAGAAGTTCGCAATTGGGGAGCTGTATTGGGGGGGTGGTGGAGCATCCAGCCGCCGGAGGCCAATGGGAGTTTGGGGGCAAAGCCCCCAGCGCTCGAAAACTTTTGCATTTTTTTGCAAGAATAACTTCATTTTAGGGTTATTTTGATTAAAAAATAATGCTTTTAAAACGTGGCTTAGAAATTGGCAATACAAACAAGATTAAACTGGTGGCATAAATGGGCTATTTAGGAGGTGGCTATTGGTAAAATGTTAGTTCTCTTGTTTAGATGCTGGTAAATTATAAAATCGAATAGTTCAATAAAACTCACGCGGAGTAATCTATTTCGTATACAGTTTATAAAGAAAAATAATTTTGGGGGATGGGGCCAATGAAAAGAGATTTGAGAGAAATGATTGGTAATGAACTAATACTGAATAGCCCCCCCCCCCCCTATTCCCTAGTTTATAGTATATTTGTTGATGACACCTATGTTTAGCATTTTTACACTTGCGATCAAATTTGATTGCTTATTTTTTACCATTTTCCAAAGTTTTTATTTATTTGTTGGTTTTATTTTTGACAAATTAGCCCACTTCCCCCGGAACATATGTTTCAAAAGATGCTTTAAATCACTATTTAGTCCACTCCAGTTCATAAAACAGTCTCCAAAGTGCTAAAAACGTAGTGTTTTTCCCATTCTGCATTTTGGTCGACATATCAATAAAAGGGCTATAGCCCCCCTCCCGCCCCTGGCTACGCTACTGGTATTGCGTGTGGTTTGAGCAAAAATGCGCCATAATTGAACTCTTGTTGTGTTATGCCTTTATCGTTGAAAAGTGCGAGTTGTGAATTTCGCTAGTTTGGCGCTTTCAAATCAATCGGACCTGTAAAAAACTAATTTGTAAAAAGTTCGCTGTAAAAATAACTTTTTCCTCCCCCCGCCCTACCCCACCCCCCTAATGGCTTCAGAAATTATATCGCAGTCACCCGGCCTATCGAGCATTCACTGATTGCTTTTTTTTAATGTTTAATATTATGCATATGCACGTTATGTTTAGGCTGGTGGGGGGGATGCATCCCCCCCATTCCCCCCCTAAATCCGCCACTGCTCAGATGCACACCAGAGTCAAATTATTGGAGGGGATGCAGATGTAAACCATACTCAAATTATTGGGGGGATACAGTCAAATTATTGGGGGGATATATCCCCCCGGGTTTTCGCACCCCTGTTCATAGGCTAAAAACATCACCAAGCTGGTCTAACTTTGATACAACAGATTATATCACTCGTATAATGCCATCGATGAATTTGGTTTGAATTAGAATCGCTGTCTGAAGCCGAATCCTTTTATCCAGGGGCGTATTTAGGGGAGGGGGGCATTGAGCCATTGCCCCCCCCCCTTTGTAAGTTGGGCAGAAGCTTTGAGCACAGAAATGGTAGGCGAATACCTTTGTTTTTGGCCCGCTCCCAATTTCGGTCAAAAAATCGGACTAAGTTTCAGTGAAGACCCCCCTTTTTTTTGGGTCTTCACCTAATTTTGGAGCAAAAAATCGGACTAAATTTGAGTGAAACAATGTTCATTCTGGTCTTTGTTCTTCTCAAGTTTTCTGAGATTCCTGCCCCCCCTTTTCAAAATTCTGCGTACGCTACTGCTTTTACCTTTCCCATCAAACATCGCATTCCTCAGTCAGCGAAAACTTTTTGCGAACTCCTGCCTGTTGTGTGTGACGTCGCAAATTGGTTCGGAGTCAAGCGGATTAAATCGTATTTTCGCGAATAAGGGGAATTGGGGAGAAATATTTGGGGCACCTTTTTATTACCTCAAGTAGTTCTCATTTCTTCAACAAAACCGCTTTCGAGCAGAATTTCTTTAAATAAAATAATAATAATTGCAATTTATATCCCCCTTGAGATAACACCAACAAGTGTCAATGCATCTGACTAAGGGGCCAAAGTAACATTCAAATAGCTTTACAGAAATAAAATTAATACTCAACAGAGGTACTACAGCAATAAGCAGCAAAATACTGGCATCAAACAGTGGTAATAACCTCAAAGGCTAAATTAAAATAAAATGCTTTAAGACGTTTCTTAAAAAGGGACAAAGTTTCAATTTCATGCAGAGATAGTGGCAACGAATTCCATACTTTGGGTGATGCACACGAAAACATAGATTGGGATCTAGCAAAGTTTAAGCTAGTTACCGTTTCAAGCAGCCAAATATCATCATTAACACGCAAGCTATATCTTTCCGAAACAGAACGAGAGTTGATTAAATTTTTCAAATATGTAGGAGCATAATCATGCAGGCACTTGTGTGTGAGCATAGCAATTTTGAATTCAATACGAAACTTAACTGGTAAAAAATGAAGGCTTTTCAAATATGGTAGCATATATGCTTACCATATTATTTTAGATATTTTACATATTACCATATTTTATTCTTACCATATTATTTTATATATTTTATGCTTACATATTTTATACTTACCATATTTTAGCATATGCTTACCATATTATTTTAGCATATGCTTTTCAAATATGGTAGCATAAATTTCCATATAGGCCTACGCGAATTGATGAGCTAAAGGAGTCAACAAAAAAAAAATGTCTATAATTTGATTAAATTTAATTAAAAAAATAGCCGGAACTATTCTTAACTCACAAACTCTTTATTAGCAGTGGCGCCACCAAAAAAATTATTGGGGGAGTGGCAAAATGACGTCATCTTTTATGATGTCATTAGAAATAGTGACTAACATCCGCTGGAGGCATATGACAGAAATTGCACTTGTTTTCATAATTTGTAATGAGAAGTGGTCAATGCGAATTGATGAGCTAAAGGAGTCAACAAAAAAAAAATGTCTATAATGTAATCGAAAAGTTATACTACACAAACATCTTTTGATCAATCAAAAGACCAAAACCTCGTTCAAACATTTTAAGTGATGACGTCACCCCCTATACCCTTGAAAAAAAACTCTGCTGTTTTAGGCGGATAGGAAAACTGGCTAATTGCATTAGGGGGGCAACTCGCCGCTTTCATCTCCCTGTGGCGGCGTCCCTGTTCATTAGTAGACTACAAACTGATAGTTTCATGTTTTTTTTTCTTCACGGTTCAATTTTTGAAATACTCGTATGGTGATTTCACTGATTTGTCCAATCAGCATGACTTTTTTCTTCTCGGTTCAATCGCTGGATAAGAATATGTCCAATCAAATCAGTCGAATGCGCGTAACTGCAAAAAAAACTTCGCAGCGAGAGCAGCCTTTTTCTCTTCAAAGCTTTGTTTTTCTCCGTGCGTTTGTTTCTAGTCTACTAATAAAGAGTCTATCATCATCATCATCATCATCATCATCATATTTATTTATTTATT
Source organism: Trididemnum nubilum (assembly GCA_963965965.1). Lineage (NCBI taxonomy): Eukaryota > Metazoa > Chordata > Ascidiacea > Aplousobranchia > Didemnidae > Trididemnum > Trididemnum nubilum. Next base: position 28,173,464 of record OZ014482.1, on the reverse strand, counting down.
TATTTACCAAGTGACGTCATATCACAAGAAAAAAAACTGCAACTTCCTCTAGGTCTATCACCAAAGCATCGAAATATGCAATTCCTTTAAAACCAAACACACAAACTTGCAGAGTCAAAGCGATATTTAGTCACTTGGTGAGGAGACAGCGAAGGACCGAAAGGTCATCTAAGTCTACTGCCACCTCACCAAGTTAAGGTTAAAAAAAAACAGCTTCTAGATTTTCTCAGTCTGCTACTTTCAATGATAAAAAATTTTACGCAAAATTAGAACAAAGTGTTGCAAAGATATGTACATTTTGTACAGTGTATACACAAAACTCACAGTCACCATGTAAAGTAAATGCAAGACAACATTAGAATTGTTCTAACTCTAAGCATACTAAACAATAAAAAAATAAAAATGCTGTAACTACAGATTGGATAGAAATAAAATTAATAAAGTTCATAATGCTTATCTATGTTTTGTAGAATTTAAAGTGGGAATTTATGTTTTAATTAAAGAAAATTTATGTTTTAATTTAATTAAATTTATTTAAAGTGGGAATTTATGTTTTATAGAATCTATGCTCAACTCACTATTTTATTTAGTTTTGAGGCGTTTCAGTTCAGAATTTTCTAGATTATCTATCTTATTCAGGTAATATTGTTTTATGGGTTGGAGATATTTAGCAAAACGTTGTTGTTGTTGTGCATATTAATTCTCCTGTCACTGGTCAGCGTCAGACGCTAACTGATGGACAAACTGCACACTTTCCTTTGCATTGACTGATTCCTACATGGAGGAGTCCGCACCTGCTAAGGAGTTTCCAGTGATCAAATGTTCCTGTAAATTTCTTCGAATTTTTGACCAATGAATTTGCTGCTTCTTTGAAGCCACCAAGCAGAGATAATCATCCTAAAGCGTCTTATCCAAGGACGCAACAACGTACCAAGGTGTAGGTTGAACTCAGAGCATGCAATCAGGATCGTCGTAAAAACGACGCCTTTACCTTCTTGGCCACGCTACCGACCCATTCTTTGTAGTAAATAAAATTTATTTTTGATGTAGTTTGGCTATTTATTTATTTTTCACAAAATATAGCGATTATAAGGTATTTTAAACATGCCGTAATTAGTTTCCTTTTAAATTTTTAAGATTTGCACTTTTTAACCACTAGGTAGAACTCATTGTGTTTCCTTGACGATTTGTGACAACACTTACTTGCTTTAGAAAATTGTACAGCATTGACTAAAATCCCAAATTTCTATGTAGTGTATTTGCTTTAGATCATGCGTCGGCAACGGAGTTGAGATCTTAATTTCTGGTCAACATAGCCTGGTTACAGTGGACACAGCACAAGAGGTCCAAGTGATTCTCATTTTGCAGTATAACAAGAAAACTGCCAAGAAAATTAAAGTACCTGTAAGCTGGGCTACTGTCACTGTTAGAGTCAGACTGCAATTAAAGTTGCAAGGAGTTTACCAATCAGTGGTCAATTGGGACAAAACATACGTTTTTGAAGCAGTAGATTCGAGTTTGATTCCCTGTCTAGTCAAACCAAAGACGAGAAAAATTGGTAATCATGGCCAGTGGCGGATCTAGAAAATTTTTGTGGGGGGGGATTTTGAGCATAAAACCTCAAAAATTCGGATGTCTTCACCGAAATTGAGAGTGATTTTTCGGCCGAAATCGGAAATTCAAACGTTTTTTTCGCCCAAAATCAGGTGGTCTCCAAAAAAAAAAAAAAAAAAAAAAGGTCTTCACCGAAATTGAGGGTAATTTTTCAGCCGAAATTCTTAGCTTGAGGCTGGTGGGGGGGGATTCATCCCGAAATGGAGCCGAATTGCTCGAAGTAGAGGCTGATTTTTCGGCCAAAATCGTTACTTTTAGGCTGGTGGGGGGGGATGCATCCCCCCCATCCCCCCCCCTAAATCCGCCACTGATCATGGCTTTCCTGCTTGTTTTCAGCATTAAAAAGCGAGCCAAGTCCACTGACCACGAACAAACTGACCGCGAACCAACGGTTTCGTTATATTGATTTCGTCACTGATTTCGTTGCAGTGATTTCATCACTAAGTGAGGGTTTGGGCAAGATGGCTCTGGGGATAGTGAAAGTGTATTTATGATCGCTCTTCTCAGCCAATTGGCGTTGCTTGCAGTCAGTTTTTTCGCGGTCAGTTTGTTCGTTGTCAGTTTGTCGTGGTCAGTTGTCGTGGACCCTTAAAAAGGGAGATTGTGAAGTCTCCAATGAGTGTGGTAGATAAGTAGACAGGTCTTAGCTTGATTTGAAATTGTTTTAAAATTTACCACCTATCAAATATAGATATTGGAATCCTAGACTTTTTTGTGTTAAAGTTTATTCTTTTGAGTTTGTGCTTCAGGTCAGGTTGATTTCTACAGAAGCTCGATATGCAGGAATTTTCTCAAAGTTGATTTTCTACAGAATTCGCAATCTTGTACTAAGGGAAACTCTGCTCATGCTCTATCGTACTCTTATATTTTCAAGAAAACAATACAAAATTTTAATTTGGGAAAGTGCAGCAAAAATACTTTTACGAGAGTTACCGGTACCGGTATCTGTTTGAATGCAAAGCATAATAGGCACAATAACTTTTAGTAGTAAATACTGCAAAATGACGATACTATACCAAAAGCTTAATATATTACAACTAGCAGATATATATATATGGTCACGATTTAGCTAAGTATACAGGTATACGCATCAGCTCCATAACAACAAACTTCTGTTTTCTTTATATGAAGATTACGTTAAACTAAATGAAATACATCAGACATAGCCACAATACTCGACAAACTTAAAACGCAGTGTATTTTAAGCCATGAGTAAAAAAATCTATGGGAAAAGAGCTATTAGTCTATAGAGGTGCAAAATTATGGGAAAACGTACGGTAGATGGTTCAATCAAAAGTTTAAGTTGGTATATATTCACTCAAAAAACGGTTAAAAAGAAGATTAATTAATAATTTTGTTGAAACTTAAATTATTTCTCAGTCATATGTCAATAACTCTTTTTTTTTGTCAATTAACAATATCAGATATACGATATGTGATTAGTGTATTACTTCTGTCGCTGTTCTTATCCAAACAAAATTTTGTCTGATATAGTGCTGTGCTGCCCACATTAACAGTTAATAGTGCTGTGCTGCCGACATTGATCGTTATAGTGCTTCAATTCAATTATTTTATGTTTCATTTGCTTCACACAATACCGTTTGTATTTATTCATATATTGCATTATCCTTCATTGTGTGCCTATTACTTAAATAATGGCTGTCACTCATTTTCTGTCAGTTTCTTAGTTTCTGTCTGCTGTTTGTTTCTACTTTTTTTGTTGTTGTTATTATTAGGCTGTTATTTTTTGCTCTCTGTATTGCTGTACTTTTTGGGTGTTTTCTCTTTGCAATGTTTAAACGAATTTAGTCAGGCAGCACCTTGATTAAAAAACTTCCGGGTTTGTTTAGTGCTTCCTGGCCTGATTGTTACGCTTATTGTGCAATATCTTTATTGTATTATCGATCAGGCGAAACAATAAATATATAATAATATAGGAAGTGGCTATTTTGCCTGTCGAGGCAAAATAGTGTTTTTCCTCTGTTTGGGTTAGGGTTTGGGTTAGAGTTTGGGTTAGGGTTGGGATTAAGATTAGGGTTAGAGTTTGGGTTAGGGTTGGGGTTTGGGTTAGGATTAAGCTTAGGGCTATTTTGACACTTGTGGCAAAATAGCCGTTAGGACTATTTTGCCTCCAAATGGCAAAATAACATGGGGCTATTTTGCCTCCAGAGGCAAAATAGCCACTGCCTTAAATATAATATTGAATATCAGGTTGAGAATTATAATATTTGATATCATCAGTTGTTAAATACCGGTAGGTACTGGTATGAAAATTCTTTGATCAACTTCTTTACTTGACATTTTTGAAATTTTTATTCTGTAGGCCTACTGTGGTGATTTATTCTAGTTGTTAAAAGACTTAGCTTTTTATTTTGTTTTGTTATATACATATAATGTTATATTTTTTGAGACTTATCTTTTTATTTTCTTTCAATATATATAGTTTTTATATTTTTTACGCTAGTTGCTTTGTTTGGATTTGGATATATTTAGGTTAGTGAATTTCTTGGTTTTAATGGGTTATCTCTTTGACTATTTATCAATAGATAACTTCCCACTCCCTTTGCATTCACCTTGTCGCTACACTCAAATGGGCAAGTTAATGCAAAACGTTAGCTTCGTTAACCACTAGTCCGTTAACAAACTTCACACCTCTGTTAACGTTAATCTGTTATTTTCAGCTTTAATAAACGGAAGTTAATAAAGTCCGTTAATTTGTTAACATTTTGCGTGTATTTTACATTTCTTTTTATTCACTCGCTTCTAGAACACATATTGATGCTGTTGAGGATTGTAAGGAAATGTTTATTGCTATGGTGGTTTTTTTGTGTTTTGAAAGTTATATTTTACAATTTAATCTAATTTAAGATAAAAATAAGTTCAAATGCACTAACAAAGCTGCAATCAGAAAATCCTTGGAAATTACAAACAGCAATAATTAATGGACCTTTGATGCTGCAGCTTCTTATTTGTCACTCGCTTTCTTCTATGAAACTAGTGCTAATACACAACAAGTGCTATTAGTGCAAATTGGTTTGTATCGGTATGTTCTGATGAATGAATGGTGCGAAATATTAGCGATAAAAACCTTAATGGAAGTTAACAGAACTTAACGGAAGTTAGTTTAGTCCGTTAACATGAAAAAACTTTTTAATGGATTAACGAGTTCAAGAAAAAGTTAGCTTTGTTATTAACGATTAAAGGACTTGTGCCCATCTATGCTCAAATGTGCTTACCGTATTTATTTATTTTATGAGAATTATTTGTTCTAAATTGAGCAGCACAATAAATTATGTTATTTGCATTGGCTCATTGGTATTGATAATTCAGAATTGAATACTTTTTCGTAATTTGTGATAAAGGTGTATGGCACAGTTACTTTAGACCTTTACTGCAAAATGAGTTAACATAGTCATAATTTATGTGGGAATAATGTAAATTTATAGCGTTATTCAGTGTTGGGCAAAGTTAATGAGAATCGTTAACTTCAATTAGAGTTAATTCGCTTAGAATTTTCAAGTAGTTTTTAAACTAAGTTAAAGTTAAATAGTTAACTGAAAAACAAATGTAACGCAAGTTAAAGTTGAAAGTTAATTTGTTAATTTTTTTTGAAAAATCAATATTAACCTGCAGTTGATGCCCAACAAAATGATTCCATTTCCATATGAGATAAAAATTACTCATTCTGATTTCTGTTACTATGGTGTTTACTAGAGCTCGACCGATATATCAGTCAGCTGATATATATCGGCTGATATCAGGACCAAGCCGATATATCATATTGGCTATCTACCACAGATAAAATATTGGCTTAGCACAATTACCTTAAACTATTTATTTTTAAGAGCAAGCACGAGCGCTCTTGACTATTGACTGCCAAATTGTTGTATTTTTGGTTTGTTTTTTTTATGAATAATACTGGAATGTGACTAGTGTTTGCAATAGTCTTTCTTTGGAGGGAAATTCGTGAAGCTTTTAGTGTCAAGTTAATCAAAAAATAGTGACAAAATTTTGTAGTTAATATGTTAATATGTCGGTTATCGATATCGGTATTGGCCTAAAATTTTCCACAATATTGATATCGGTATCGGCCTGAAAAAGTCATATCGGTCGAGCTCTAGTATTTACTATTCTATTAAAGATAGACAGAGTGGAAGCCTTTTTTATTTTATTTTTTTATTCCTATTATTATGGCATTAGGACACATGGTGTAGCCTAGAAATTTAATGGATTAACGTAAACATCAAAGTAGTTTAACGAAAGTCAGGGATTTCTAGACAACATAGGCATGTGAAGGCTTTCAGCAATTGCCTTTTTCTTACAACAGTAGAAGGGCTATCACTCGGAGGCGAGTAAACAACTACCATACAAAGCTGCAGCGTCTTTTTAAAGTCAAGCTTGGCAAGCGCATGTGTACCAAAGCAGATGTAAGAATGCCGTTAGTTTTGTTAATGGTAGATTTTCTATACATGGTGTAGTCAGAGGTCTCTTCTGGTACAGTACTATAATAGTTCAGAAGAATTTATAATTATGGTAGCCTGGTTATTAGTAACTTGGAAGTATGTACTCTATACGATATAAAAAGCTGTTGAGTGAATGTAACTGTAAGTGCATGCAGAGGTTTAGACTTTTTGCTTGTTCTGAATCCATTACTGTAGCTTGCAGTTGTACAGAGTACTGCAAGGTCCACAATACATTTACGAAAACAGATTAGGCTCAACAATAAAGTTTGAACTCGCCTAGATATTTGCCATTACTTAAAATTGCTGGCTTTAGAAAAAACTTGATATCGAGAGTAGGACCACAAAAGTTAGAAATTTTGTGGTAAAATTCAAACACTAATTTTAGATTTGATGAGCTTATCAATGTCAGTTTTTTTTCAACTTATTCAAGTCCTACCTGCATTGCTGTCTTTAAATTTATACGAATAAGCATTTCAATTGTGATCTAAACATATATGCTGTTGCAGTGTAATCACAACGTTGATATCAATACCGGCATAGTTTAATATTTTAAGTGGTGTTTAGTATTTGTTATTATTTCAATGGTGAATACATGCGTTACCCTATTATGCAAGTCTAATTATCGATCTGTGCAGTCAAATCAAAATAACCAGCAATGTTTTAATTTCAAAAGGATGAGGAGCATCATCGATAATGGATATTTTTTTATGTTCGCCAAGCCAGTGGTGCAGTGGTGCTGAAACCCGAATAATATCCACCCAGTAATTTGACTATTGTCAGCATTTGAGCACTGGATGATCTTTGGTCTTTTTTTTTTAAGTCTTCACTTGATTTCGAGGACAAAAACTCTTCAAGTTTTGGTGAAGACCTTTTTTTTGGTCTTCACTTGATTTGCTCAAAAGCGTGTTGAACATTTGTCATATTTTATTCATGTGAAAAAATTGTGATCAAGCTTCATCCCCTCAATGTTTAAAATAGTGCAAAATTGGAGTAAAATTGCGAATTATCCTCCCAATACTCAACATAAATCAGCACCAGTGCAGTGGTGGAAATGTTTTTACTTTCGTTCGGCGACTGATATTAGCTGAAAAGAAAGAGTACTGAGCTTGCTTCAGCAAAAGATGCTTGTGGAAGCCTCAGAAGTTTCCTTTGCCAGCAATGAGCAAGATTTATGCACTCCTAAAGATGCTGTTGAAGTTGATTAGCTTTGCAACTTTTTTAGGGAACATGAAGTTGATAATCTCAACAAAATATCGCTCGAGGATACCAATGTAATTTACTTTGACAATGGTTATATTGGCTGCAGTATTTGTCGGCGAAGAAAATATACAGGTTGCAAAGTTCTTTTGCTGGCTGATAACGAAAGACAAGAACAAAATGAGGAATATATTCCTGAAGACTATATGTCTCTTTTTGACGACACTAATCGACGTCTCTCTGCCATAACTGAGCTGTGTTACGCTGTTGCAACTTTAGCTGTGCAAGTTACATGCTGTTTTATCAGATAGCAAGATTCGAATCAACTTTTTGGCATCTGATAAACAACGATGTGGTTTTACTCAAGCGCTGTTGCGTCTTTCTTCATCATCTGCTGCTGTCCTTAACAAGTGTTGTTCCCAAAACCATTCAAACTTTGCACTGAATTTCCAAACTGCTTTCTGAAATTGCTTTGCAAAGAACAAACTAAAAAGTTTAAGTTGCAGAAAATCAGAGCCACCTGCAAAAATGCAGCGAACTACAAGAAAGCTTTTTAATGAACCAAGTTGTAAGCATTCAGATATCTAAAACTTTTGACAGCTAATTTTGAAAGTACTCTTATAACAAGCTTATTTTTTGTGGTGTGACATTTGATATTTTTTGAAATTAGTATTAGCTTATTCTAGTGTTGAATTTTGCTAATAGCCACAGTGTTAAGTAAAATTTTGTGACTACTATTGAATATTGAACGTTTTTATTTAATTTAGATGTAAAATGTACTACTATTTCATACCATTCATACAGTATTCTGTGCATTTCTCTCACATGTTTTGTTTTAGTGTTACAGTGACTTTTTTTCTAAAGGTCTGCAACTAATGTTAAGTTCCTCATAAAAGAATAAACTTAAGCATACTGTTTAATATGAATTTACTGTCAAACTAATAAAAGTTTTTATGAACTTGCATGCAAAATATTATTATCTGTTATAGTTTTCATATATTTACCTAAAGTTTTTTTTGTCTAGTTTTGCATCTAAAGTCATTTAATTTAATGATTTTTTAGTGTTTTCACAATCAACTGCTATTGTTTTATTAAAAAATCTCAAATTATCGCACAAAAGCGGCGAAACTGCAGACGCTCTAATAGCCCTGCTAAAGTCAGCGCAAAAAAGCCTGTGCATCCTGATGTTGCCTAGATATCCCTGACGAAAGTTATAGTTAATAAGTTAATTCACAAAAGCTTTTTAACTCGTTTGTGAAAAACTTAACTTTGTTATTAACGAGTTAATGCCCAACACTGCATTATTCATATTCTAATGACATAGTTTGGTGTGTATTTTGTTGTATCTTTTTATTTAACTACACACATGACAAATCTAAAATTACAGTATACTCAAAATTAATTAATAATATTCTCACTAAAATTATGAATTAATCATTATTTTTGGAACTATGAGAAAAAATATGATATTTTCTCTGTTATAAAACTTTACAATTAAATTTTATAATCAAACACTAATTTGCTACCACCTTCCCAAAGAACCACATTTTTCTCTAAATGACCAAAATATGTGCTGAGAGAATTTCGCATTACGGAAGTCACAATATGCGCAAGAAGGACATAACTCAAACCTAGATGAAGCTGCGTCAAACTGAGGGGAAAACAGATGTGAAAGTTTTTAAGTTTAAACTTAGTGTTGTGGAAATAGAAAACTTCTAAAATTTATTATATAACTACTACATTTCTCATCAACTAACAGTTCTGTTTTTTGTAGTTTTGTGCGTAGTTTGTCTCAGGTCATGTTTTTGCTGACCTCAAAAGTTGAAAACAGCTGAAAAAGTTATACAAGAGCATCCCAGATAGTTTTACTGACATTAAAATTTTGATGTTTTTCAACTTTTAAATAATTCAGTAGGCAGTCTATCTATCTACTTTGTGCCCTGGCCTCAATATGCATTTTTTGTTGATGAAATTTATTAAAATCTGAAACTACTCTTATTTTTTTCAGACTTGAGTTGATCATAGAAAATTCAATATGTACAAATTAGACGTACCAATTGATAACAAAGAAGCTGCTGCTATTGAACGTCGAAGGAAGTTAGAAAAGGATCGACAAAATAGAATCTTCAATGCAAGAGTTCGTACAATTGGGGTAAGCAGCATTTAAACCGTAAAATAGTGCAAGTTGGAGAGCTTTTGCAGCAGTAACCAGACGCATTTGGAGTAAGGAAGCAATCTGGTGAAAATTTACCTCATTTTTGGGTGAAGACCATAAAAAAAAGGTGTTTGCCACCAATCCGTACTGTCTTTCCAGATTTATGTGAAGACCAAAACAAGAAAAAAAAAGGTCTTTGCCACAGAATCGGACTAACTATGGCGGGAATTTCGGATTTATTGAGATTGCCTGCCGGTTTTTTGGCTAAATGTCCAGGAATCTTTCTTTTGAGGGGAGGGCGCTAAAGCTTGATGGGGGGACACTAATTCCCATTGGAAGGACGCGTCCCCCCGCATCTCTCCTACAATTTAAGTACTGGGGGTAAGTATATTAAAATTTTTTCTTGATTTGCTATTTCTAGGTATTTGAAAAAAGTGACAAATTAGGTGAGCAAAGAAATTAAACTGTGCATGATGCGAATAACAAAGTTCTTGTCAAGGACTGTACGTGTAGTCCTAATTATGTTGTGAATTATCTTCAAATCTACTGTATATTGCACAGTAAGCATAAGAACTAACTTGAGCTGGATTTGTAGCGGATGTCTTATAAATAGAATAGGCAGTGGCTATTTTTACAAGAAAGGCATGGCTATTTTACAAGACAATGCTAAAACTAACTGATCAGTGGTTGAGTGGACAGAGCATTTACTACTGAAATGAAAAGGGTTTGATTCTCAGGTGAGTCAAACTAAAGATTATAAAACATGGTATTTACAGCTTTTCTGCTCGACATTCAGCATTAAAAGGGAGAGTGTGAAGCCTCTATCGTGTGTAGTAGGCAGGTGGCAGCTTGACCTTCATCTACAACATAAGGGTGCAGACAAGAGGGTGCATGACATAAGGATGGGCCAATTCAACTGACTGTGACAAACTGACTGCAAACCAACGGTTATCAGTGATTTTGCCACAAAGTGATTTCGTCACAAAGTGAGGATTTGGGTGAGATTGTTCTAGGGATAGTAAAATATTTCTATGACCACCCTTTTCAGCGAATTTGGGTCAGTTTGTTTGCGATCAATTTGTTGTGGTCAGTTGTCATGGACCCCATAAGTGTGCAGGAATATAAGAGCGAAGGATTCAAGGACATAAGGATTCAGGGATGTAAGGCGCATAGATGTAACTCTGCAATCTGCGCTAACACTTTCGTGGTTCGGAAAATAATTATGTAATTAAAGAAACAAAATTAGTCAATTTTTAACAGATTAGGTGCAACCATAAAATGATTTCGTCTGACCTGTTCGGCATTTTTTTTTGAACGAATAAATTTTGAAACCCAACTTACTTTTCAACTAAACTTGAACTTAAATTTGAAAAATACTCAAAACTTTACTTTCAAAAATTAAACAAAATACTCATTAAAAATAATCAAGTTCATTTCTTTGATTATATAATTGTTTCCGAAGCCAAAAAAATATTTTCCAAAGCGTGAAAATGTTAGTGCATATTGCCAATTTACATCTCTGCACCCTTATGTCCTTACGCCCTTATGTCTTCGCCCTTATGTTGGATTTTGGCTTTACTTCAAGACTGCAAGGTCCCTTTGCTATCTCCTGGCCGACGCAACTTGGTGAATAAAATGTAATTACAAAAATCCTAATCCTAAAGTAACCGTGCATAACCCTAATCCCAACAACTGCGTAGTAATAATAGCCCAGAAGCTATGAATTCTGGGTATTTTTACATGAAAATATCTTAATAAAATACCCACTTTGAATAGAATAATCCCTGATAATCCTAGATCCTGATAGCAGGTGAAACTAGAGACTGTTTGCGATGCTTTTAATTGATTGTTACTGAAAGATCTAGGCTTGTTGTTCTTTGATATGCTCTCATATTCTCCAGTTATTGATCACTTTATTGAATTGACTCAAAGAAAAAATCAATTCTCATTATTGGATGACAACATGATCTTGTGGCTGAACTTATAATTTTCTATTTACATGTGTGGAAAAACCTCATTGTTTACATTATAGTAAACCTAAAATTTTTATCGTTTGCAAGCATAAAAAAATTAATCCGTAACATAGTTATAGACATATTATTTACCGCAGTCAGATAGATGTATCATTTTGTTTACAACCACTTAAAAGTTTACGTTTTTAGGATTACTAATCATAATTTAGAACTAGAGCTAAACTAGGCTAACAATTTCTACAAATGAACCGCTATCAATACCCTCTACACTCCATGCAGCTTACCTAAAAGGGCAGAGCCGAGACGGCTCAAGACTAGAACCAGTGACTCACAGTAGTATGTACTTAGTGATTCAACCATGACATTTTATTAAGAACGATGTACTGAGAAATTAATGGTAAGTTATAGATAGTATCCAGAGTCTTAGAGACACCATAAAATCTTTGAGGCTTAATCATAATTTGTTTATTTAGCTTACAAGTTTTCTTCTGAAAATCTTTTGAGTGTGAAACAGACAGTTTTGGTGTCTAAATTTGACTGTCAATAAATGGTATATTACCGAGACAAATGTTTTTTGGTGCAAGCAGTTAAAATAAATACGTTTTGTGTTATTTCATTGAAATCGTTTTATAACTTCAATCTGATTTGATAGTAGTTATCCTAAAATAAATTTAAAAAGCAAAATTCTTATTTTAGCCAGGTTCAGTTTGTGTATCAAACTACAATTGCTTGAACTTGTGAAGGAATTCATTATCATGTAAAAATATAATTGTAATTTCATTTTATTCACCAAGTTGCCTTTGCCAGGAGACAGCGAAGGAACATTTTGTTCGTCGAGTCAAGCTGCCACCTGCCCACCTGTCTACCACACAAGGTGGAGACTTCACACTGTCCGTTTAATTGCTGAACGACAAGCATGAAAGCTGTGCATACCAATTTTTATGATCTTTAGTTTGACTAGACTGGAAATGGATTAACTACCGTTTCTGTAGCAGATGCTCTATTCGCTCTACCACTGATTGGTTAATTCATTAACTAATAAAAAGTTTTATGCTTAAGTAAAAACACAACAAATTGAACAATAGTGATCGATATCATGACAAATTAAGCAAACTGTAAAGCACACAAAAGGTCCGACTTTCTGTGGAGGCCTACAAAAATGTTACAACAGAATGAAGTGGGATGCAATGCTGATCATTGCAAAATTAGAAATTCACGATAATGGTATTTATGGATGCCCCGATATGGTGTACAACATGCTATAGTAAAGATTAAATGTGAAATGAAAATCTTTGTAAATAAAATCTACCATAATACCAAAAATCAGAGTAGGAAAAAAAGAGGCGAAAACACTTCACACAGCCCATTCCAATAAAAAATTGCGTTTTAGCCTTGAACACCATAATGAAAACAACAACCGCTGGAAAAATCCATGCGATTTCATAAAACCTTTTACTTCAGGTCGCATCAAATTGTCAAAGCATAAAGTATGAATTTGTTTACAACTCTGAAGGGTAATGTTGATTTCTCAAATTTTACGCCTAAAAGAGAACCATGACTGACTAGATTTATTTAACTATTTGCTTGGCTATAGGTTGATCTCAAAGGACTTAGTAAACAAGTTGAAGATCGCAGAATACGTGAACATACAGAAAGGGCTCGAGATGCATCGTTTAGTGAGTATATTTTGTATTTGAGTTTATGTTCTTATCGATTAGTTGTGTGGTGATAAAGACCCTTGAAACTTTCAGATTAGTCAGCTGCGCTCAGCCTCTATGCTTTTGAAATCGCGTGGTGTATGTGTTTGAATTTTATTGCTTCATAAGAGCTTTTATGTTTTGTAATAACTGGTAGCTTTTCGTAGTCTCTTGATCAAATACTTGTAATGTGAATATGAATAACGTGAAAATTGTATTGCACATGACACTTGATTTAAATTTTTAAAAAGCAATCAGCTTTTTTATTTGCTCATGTTCAAAGCAGATTGACGCTCAAGCAACTCAAACTCTTGTATTAGGCATTTACGTCCATAAGCCCCCTTCTAGGACGTAAAACTTATGCAACTATTCTTGCTTATTGCACAACCCAACACATCGATTGCTTCTGTTAAAAGAAATTGACTTTTGTTTAGTGGCTGACATGGTCCGAAATGATAAGATAGTGATGATGCTGCAGAAGAGACAAGAGCAAGATATTAGGAACTTGGAAAAAGCTCTCAATGATTTCCGCGATCGCTACCAACGTCCAGAGACCAGAAAAGAATTCGATCTGTATGATCCGGATGCCAAAAAGAAGGATCAACCAGCAAGGTAGGGACAATTAAATGCTTGTTTAGCTCGTAATCATGTAGCGCTCACAGTTTATTTGGATAAAAGATACTCATGAGCTCGTACATCCTTATCATTCGCCAACGTGCAATCTGTAATTTAATAAAAGAACCAAAAATACGGTTGTACGTTTATAATCATTTACACCAAGCTTGACCACGCCTATGCAGAGTTACTGAATATTTAAAACTAGACTTGATTTTTTCGGTATGAAAACAATTCCTTGTTTGGCCGATAACATTTTCTGCAATATAACCGTCTGCAAACTAAATCGTTTGTAACTGATAGAATAAAAAATTAGCGTTAACTAATAGCTTAAATTGCTTCCTAATAAACTACACTCCATTTATTTTCAATAATCTGAGATCGACAGTGTAATGCCTAGTAAATGTCGTTGCCATTAGTATAAGCTAAATAAAAACGAGAAATAGCTTAAAGATAAATGTATGATATTTTTTGTTTGACACAGAGTCAGTGATGATGATCCTCGATGTGGAATTTCAAGCATGCAGAAATTTGACGGCGAAGATCTTAATTTGAAGGTATTGCGTGAACAATAAAGTAGCTCAGTTTTATAATTTTTTGTTTCTCTTTTCAAAGCAATTTTGTTGAAGAGATTTTTGTTTTTCGCATGTTAGGGGTTTTAACTGTTCTCTATGAGTGCTGCTAGGGTGGTTTTTAGTAGCTTTGGATTCGGTAGCTGTGTGCTTCCTGAAACTCTTGCCGTTTCATCAGTCCTGTTGGCATCCCACGTGTTATCACTTGAATACTTTTTTAATTAAAAATATTGTTTTTGATAAATTAGTTTATCGAATCTATTCGCTTACAACTCTGAGGGTTTGATTTGATTTGGGCAAAAATAAAGCAGAATTATTCAAATTTAACAACTCATAGGGAAAGTAAGAAATCATCTAGATAATCTCTAATCATTAGGTTAGTCTAGTTCAGACACTGAGACAGAGTCAGTCAAGCCAACATTACCACTGCTGAATTCCAGAACTCAAGTTGAAGCTTCATGGAGTCTTAGTAAGTAGGCTGGTACCTGTCAACCAATAATCAGAAAGGATTATTCCAAATTTCATGCGGGTATGCAGCTAAAAAGCTCTCCCCTCAAACCAAGAAATCATTGTTTAAAGTAGATCCAAGGTAGCCATGTGATAGGTTACAGTAGAGCTTTAAGCAGGTTGGCCTAACAGTAGGCCTCTGCTGCTAAAGCGAATGTATCAATAACAGAACAGCTACGTTTTACAATTTACGTTTAACTATAAATTAGTGCAAATGGAATCTTAAATCTTATTTAAGTTTAATATCTCATATCATTTCAGGCACGAAAGAAAATGCAAAGTGAGCAAATCCGAGAATGGACGTTGAAGCAAAAGAAAGAACGAGACGATGCGAATGCAGAGCAAAAATATGCTGGTGAGTATCTTATGCAGCTGGCATGAAGGCAATACACTATTTTTTTGTCTCGATTAAACTTATTTTTTAACCTTTGAATCAAAAACTTTCATATAAATCTAATAGAACAATTAAAGTTTTTAAATTTTAGCATCTATGCCAGAAAATTAGAATGGGCTTGAAACGCAATCCTAATGCTCAGAAACTTACGGATGCAATCGAATTTCTGTGATATCAAAATATCAACTTTTTAGCAGACAAAGTGCAAAATATCTTTGAGTTACTTTATCTGTTGTAGCGTAAATTGTTTAGACAATCTATATGACAAGAAACGAGTTGAACTGGACATGCGTGCGATCGAATTGCAAAAGGCTGAGGAGGAATGTCGAAGACAAATGATTATCAAAGACAAAGAATTTAATTTAGCTCAAGTTAGTTTTTCGTTAGTTTGTATTTACACGTAGTGGAATAAAAATTCTATCATTTTCCCTTGCTACGTGTCTATACAGACTAAATTAATACGAATTGAGAACAGATTTTGTAGTCATTGGAACGACCGACACTCGCGCCGCATGTTCCTTAGTTTTTACTTGGCCATTTTCAAACTAACGAGTACATATGAAGTTTCATACTTTTGCTTATAACTCGAGAATGGTTTGGTCTAGCTACATGAAATTTTGACAGCAGTTTGAGATTAATGAGTTGTATGTTCAAGGCAAGTAGTCACGTGACTTTGGTTTTGGGACCCGAAAACCGCACCAAAAATTTGGCGTAAAAGGCGGTCTCAATCAAGCACGGTTTAAGTACGGCAAAAATATTTCACTCGGTTATATGTCTTAAGATACCCTTTCATCCCTACTAACCCACTTTTAGCCGTGATGAGGTTTTTTGCTTTTTTTTCTTGTTTTTCTCGTTTTTTTCCTTTCCTTTTTTTTCTTTTTTTCCTTTTTGTTCTTCCTAAATCTTGTTCGCTCTTTTTCTTTTAAACCACAAAACATCAAAATCGATTTTTTGCATCAAGTTGTCGAGTTGCAAACGCAATTTTGTCTCCCGAAATTTTTTTGGGCAACTCCCCCGTAAACCCCCTTCAAAATAGGGCCCCAAAACACAATTTTTTGAACGACTCCAGCTAGAGTGCCAGTTTGTTTTTTTTTACATCAGTAGATATTTAAGAGACAAATATCTTGACATATGTTAGGGGTACCACTACCCAGGGACCTCCCAAATGGACCTCCCCAAAAATTAATTTTTTGAATGGCTCAAGCTTGGGTGCCAGATTTTTTTGATATCAGTGGATATTTAATAGACAAACATTTTAACATAAGTTGGGGGTTACCCCCCCACGAACTTCCCAAATGGATCCTCCAAAAAAAAACACTTTTTTTTAACGGCTTCACCTAGGGTACCAGTGTTGTTTGATATCTGTAGATATTTAACTGACAAATATTTTGACATAGTTTGGGGTACCTCACCCCCCAGAAACCCCCCAAATAGGCCCCCCAAAAATCCCTTTTTTGAGCGGCTTAACTTTGGGTGCCAGTGTTTTTGATGATAGTAGATATTTAACAGACTAATATTCTGCATAGTTGGGGGTGCCACACCCCTCGGGGATCCCTCAAATGGACCCCCAAAATATCGATCTTTAAACGGCTTAAGTTTGGGTGCCAATGATTTTTGATATCAGTAGATATTTAGCAGACAAATATTTTCACATATTTTTGGGGTACCCTTCCCCCAGAGACCCCCAAAAATCAATTTTTGGAAAAGCTCAAGCTAGGCCGTTAGTTTTTTTCATATCAGCAGTTGTTTAGGAAACAAATATTTTGACATAGTTCCAACGGCTAAAGCTTGGATAGGATATTTTTTTTATTATGATCAGTCACTATGTTGTCAATTAAATGTATACATCGACAATGCTTTAAATTCCTAACCCTCTTTTCCCAGAAGATATTTCTAGGCTAATTAATTTCTTAACGGGAAAGCGAAAGTTTTTTTTGTTGAGAATCTCATTGTTTGACATGCGTCGGTCGTTCGCTGAGATTGCTTCTCAGCAAGCTTCCGTTTAGTTGAATATATAACTTATAATTAATTTTAATTGTAGTTAGTTCGAAACGTCTATAATGAAAATTAATTTCAAGGCTGTTTTGTTTTTAACTACGATTTTTTAGCTTTTTCATTATGATATTTTTTAAATTTTTCATAAAAGCAGGTTGATTTTAGTCTACGCTAAGTTATAGCTTGTAGTGTTAACAATTTTCGTTTAGGGACTAAAACGTTTATTCGATAGGCTCGTGAGAGGAAAGAGCGAGAGAATCTCGACTGGCGGCATGGCCAGGACGACAATTTCACTGAGATTTCCAACAACGTTTTCGGAGATATGTTGACAGAAAACCCTGCTGTTGCAATCAGTGCCTTTGGACCACACAGGTAAAAACTTCAATGCTTGAAACACTATAAATAATTTTTGCTATTGCTCTTTTACAGCTACAATTAAACAGTCTTGAGTATTAAAAATAAAAATTAATTTTTTTCTATTTCTAAGTACAGAAAAATTGCAGCTATTCGAACTTAAGTAAGATTTTTCATCAAGAAAAGATTGAGGTAATGGCCAAATCACGGATTTGTGGCATTTTGCTAACGGGTTATAAAAGCACTTGCGTTGAAAAATGTAAACATGAATGTAACTTTTACGTGTATCTTTTTAATTTGACAGTTTTATGATATTTTTTTCATCTTATTCTAAAGATCAAGTATAGTTCCGGGCTTGAAGTTTTATGCCTGGCCAATTGCGTTTACATATTGTGTAATCAGTTGAGATCTTCATAGCAAACTATAATATTTAGAGTGGTGACGGATCGGTGGAAGGGGATGTCTCCTGCTCAGCTGGAAGAAATTCGCAGAATCCAAGAACAACAAAGACAAGAGAAACGAGTAAGAATTGTTTTTCCTTTTCGTTTTTTTTTTTTGCTTTTTTCTCTGCGATTAGCATTAGAGCACTATAACTTTAAGATATGTGTTTTTATAGTTAACACCCAAAAGCTTCTGAAAATTTTGTATGTGATGGTCTGGTTGTTGCAGATGGACATCATCAAAAGTGTTAATCTATCTTTACATGACCGAATTGCTATTAAAAATTAAAAGTAATAAAGCATCTTTAAATGCTAAAATTCAAAAAAAATTTTATTTGAAAACTATTTTAAAAAGATTGCTAGCAATAAAATTATTGTTTTGATTGATTTTAATGACAGGGTTTCTTACATATATCATAATAGTAGGACTAATAAAGCCAATGAGTGCTACAACACCACTTATTATTGACCGTTAGTGATTGAGTTCACTTTAAATACCTATATTTTGTGCAACGATTTACAGCGCCGCAGTTTTAGAGCCGGCTTTGCCAATTTACCAGAATTTAAAAAAATTAAGTCTCACATTAGTAGTATGGGCTGAAGTCGACATTTGCGGCGTGGCGACGTCCCCCAAGTGCGGCGTCCCCAACTGCGACGTCCCCCCAAGCGCGGCTTTATCTAAACGCAGCTTTGTCTAAATGCGGCGTTGTAGTAGTCTTAACCCTAAGTTTACTCTAGTTCTAACCCTAAGTCTAGTCCTAACCCTAGCTAGTTGTAAGAATCGAAACTTGGTCTTGACCTGAGTACCTTGCCTGAGTACCGAAGCACCGCAGGTGGTTTGCATGAGAACCGCTTCAAGTCTAAAAACCCTTAGTGTCTTGCTTGAGAATCAAACCACTGCAGGTGGTTTGCCTGGGAACTGGCTCTGGTTCAAGTCTAAAGTATTATTTAACTGGTTCAAGTTTAAGTGAATAACTAACCTGAGAATCGAACCCGGTAGTTTCTGAATCTAAAAAGGTTATCTAGTTTAAGCTATGGAATATTTTATAAGTTTTGGTTTGAACTTAGTAAAGTTTTGTGTTACTTGAAACTGTCGTGACCTAGCTGTAGCAGACTTTTCGGCACCGTGGCGTAATCGCACGGTCTGAAGGTCACCATCGCACGGTCCGACCTGTCCAAAGGTCACCTGCACTATCTTTTAACTCTTCGAATATGGGACAAGCAACAGAGCAACAGAGCTCGTTCCTGTTTAACCCAACAGAGCTCGTTCCTGTTTAACCCAACGGTGCAAAGGTCAGTCCTGGTATTTGACAGTGCAACACGGTTCGCTGGTGCAATAACATCACCTATAAAAGGTTCAAGTCTAAAGTATTATTTAACTGGTTAAAGTATAAATGAATAACTAACTTGAGAATCGAACCCGGTAGTTTCTGAATCTAAAAAGGTTATCTAGTTTATGCTATGGAATATTTTATAAGTTTTGGTTTGATCTTAGTAAAATTTCGTGTTACTTGAAACTGTTTTCTGTCGTGACCTAGCTGTAGCCGAATTTTCAGCGCCGTGGCGTAATCGTGCGGTAAAAAAACAACCGGTGACCTGTCCAAAGTTCACCTGCGAATCGCTACCTTTTGTTAACCTTTGCTACTTTTTAACTCTTCGAATATGGGACAAGAATGGCGCTACAGAGCTCGTTCCTGTTTAACCCCAATGGTGCAAGGGTCAGTCCTTTGGCATTCGGTGGTGCAATAACATTGTCAAAAAAACTTTCAAGTTTACTTTTATAAGTTTGGTTTGTCTTAGAGTCAAACTAATGCAGTTGAAACCTTACAAGTTTACTAGTGTTTAGAGATTTAGTTTGTCTTCGAATCGAACTAATGCGGTTAAAATCATTCAACTTTACTTTTCTTTCAAGGTTTGGAATATTGTTGAACTTTTATGTTTTGTAATGCTGTAGTTATGAGAGACTTTAAACATATGCACACTCTGGTGCTATGAAACGTACTATTTTCCTGTCGTAATGGGTACGGAATGGTGTATTTTTATGACGTCACGATTTTAGACTTAAGTTGTAACAAAAGCAATGACGTAAAAGGTCGTGTTGTCGTTTCGGCTAGTTGGCGTAATTTTACGATGTCGCTTTAAACGCAAGTTTCAATAGCACAGACATTGACACGTCTGGACTTGTCTCAAATACAAAAGCAGGTTTTCTATTTGACTTGTGTTATAAGTCGTACCCAGATGTCTGTTTTGAATTGTTTAAAATTCCAACCCAAATAGTAATTACCAAAGCAATAGTAGGACTCGCCCGAAAGTCGAAGAAATGCAAATGGTCTTCAAAGCTACTTGTATTTTAACGTTTTTTTTCTAAGTTCGAACCTAAATGTCCTTAATATTTAGTTTTGCCTAAGATTCAAATCCAGTGTTACATCTCTTTTGCTTAAAACCCAAGTGTCTTTTATGCCTTTTCCAAGATTTGAAATTCTCAAAGAGATCTACCTCACACTTTTCCGCTTTAACTCGGTTGGTATTTTAAGTTACCTGTAATTTGATGGCGTGCAATGTACGATAACTGTCTTTTGTTAATTTCCCAAAGGCGATACCCCAAACCTATGCTCAAAATTTTCACACAGTTGTTTGAAAAGAGCTTAGCGATCTTTGGCTAGTTTCAAAGTATGTTACAAACATAGGTTATTCTTGAAAATCTCACGAAAACTCACAAACGTTTTCATCTTTGACTTACCTGAGGTTTGAACCACTGCAAGGTATTTTTTCAAAGGAAAATCTAAAGTTCAATAATTCAATGAATGTCTTGTGCAAGAGTCGAACCCAGATATTAAATTATCAACGAGATTAGAGTGTGGCTCACTTGAGAATCGGTTTTCAGAGAAAAAATTTATAGATTACTCGTATTTCAATTTGGGAGTTTGACCTGAGTACCAACAAAGTCGCTACATTTTGGAAATTTTAAAGTTTTTTAAGCTGCATAACTTTTATTATATTTGGGACTTATTTTCAGCAAAAAGTTTATATTGCATCTGTCTTGAAGGAATGGCATGCAAGCGAAATATAAAACACAAGGGACGTTACTCGTTTCCTTGACGCTTATATAACGTAAAATTAAATCTACTAGACCGAGATTAAAAACTTAAATCGCCGCAGAATAATCTGAATTTTACCGATGTTATTGTACCTAGACGTCTTAGATTTCACCTCGAAGAAGTAAAGCTGTATTTGACCAAAGTTACCTCATTACATGCGTCCAGCATTTCATCCCAAAATCTGTCGAGAATAAAAACTTCCATAGCCGCAGACATGCTCAGTTTTACAGGGCTTAATGCATTGCAAACACCTTCAATTTTCACCCCCGAATCGTAAATCTTTTTTTTACCCAAGATTTAAAACCTGCATCACACTAAGCGTTTTTTAGTCTGTACCCTTAACTGGTACGTATAAACTCACCTGTAGTCACACATTTTTTCATATTCTGTCATCATGGGTGATTGCTGTGACTCCGTTGCACTACCCGTTAGATCTACTTCCTCAAACAAAAAGCCGAAGTTTCAATGTCTATTCCCCAGGAACGGGCATCTGAAAAAGTACGCTGACCGATTGGATACTTTTACTGAATCGATCAATTCGCCAGGTGCACGAATTAAGGTAACCTGTCGTGAATTTGCTGATGCTGGTTTTTACTACCTCGGTGATCGAGATAGAGTCAAGTGTTTTTACTGCAACGGTGGTTTAAAAAATTGGGAACCGACTGATGACCCTTTTCAGGAACACGCAAAATGATATCATTTGTGTGAATACATTTTAAAAAAGAAAGGAGTTGAATTTGTCAAAAACGAAGTTAAAAAACACCTTGATTTGAAACGTCCGATTATAACAAATTCCGCTTCAGTTCAACTTGTTGGAGATTTGATAAAGTATCTGAAACCTCAACCAGAACTTCAGACTTCTCCGGCTTTTACTGATTCCAGAAAATTGAAAATGTGGCAATCAATAAACAATGAAATGGATCATGGAGAAAATGTGAGAATTCTGAAAACGCTAGGATTTGGGGAGGCGAAAATTAGACGCGTTTTAACTCAAAGATATGAAGAACACGACAATGATTTCTATAACTTTAATGATTTCCTTCAAGCGTTGTTGGATGTCCCTGAAGATTGACAAATGACTCTGGCTGAAGCAAGAAAAATTGTGGAAGAAGAAGGAAAATGTAAAAGTTGCAAGAAAGAAGAAAGGGATGTGGTCTTTAAACCGTGTAAACATTTGGGTGTTTGCTTTCGATGTAGCGAATTTCTCACTCGATGTAGCATCTGTGACGTGAAAATCGATAGAAAAGTGAGAGTCGATCAATCTTAAATTGCACCATCAATACTCAAACACGTTAACTGTCATGACCTATGGCGTTCATCCTAAGTTTACTATGATGTTTTAAGTGTGAAATTCAGAGAAACAAGCAGAAATTCAGCTAGAGATTTTTTAACCCACCGTTGCAGTAAAAACACT